>QLTV01003139.1:173715-205670 GCA_003457575.1 Thermophis baileyi | reverse complement strand
CCTCCCCGCCCAGCCTTACTCGCCGGGCGCTGCTGCACCGGCAGCTCTGCCCTGCCCAGCTCCGCCCATCGCCACTTCCCGCGAACTTCCCGGGAGACGGCCGGAGCGCGGGGCAGGCGGGAGCGCGTGGGCCCGGCCGGCGCTCGGCTTACCTTCCTGGCAAGGCTCGGAGACCGCCCGGCACGCCCATCCGCCGGCTCTCCACTTTCTGCCTGCCCCACCACGGCCCCCGCCAGCCCAGAGACTGCGCTCCCGGACGGCACATGACAGGGGACGCGACGCTGCCGGAGCGTGGTTGCTGCCACCCCCGCCCCTCTCATTTTCCCAGCTTCAGCTCCGGGACCTTTGCAGGCCGGGAAGCGTCCATAGGTGCATGCCCCGACGCTTCCCGGCCCGCAAAGGTCCCGGAGCCGAAGCCAGGAAAGCGAGAGAGGCGGGGGCGGCGGCAACCGGTGAATGGGCTTGCCGGGTGGTCTCCGAGCCTCCGAGGTCTATTGTGCCTCCTCTTGCCCTGCTCTCCATCCCGGAGGGCCGCGCATCCCCCCCGCCAATCCTCCGTAAAACTGCCCGCCCCGTTTCTGCAAAGGCAGAGCCCTGCAGGGCAATCTGAAGAGGGGAGAGGGATGCTGTAGAAAAGGCCGCCTTCCACCCTTGCCTCCCGTGCCAGCTCTGCGGGACTTGGGGCTCTGAAGCAGCCCACTGACTTCCAACCCGGCGCCATGGTCTGAGTTCCCAGAGTGGTGCCGGTGGTCGGCTGGGCTGATCCGCAAAGAGAGCAGGCAGGTGGTCGGGTGAGAAGCCAGTGGGCTGCTTTGGAGCCCCAAGCTCCGCGGAGCCGGCACGGGTGGAAGGCGGCCTTTTCTGCAGCATCCCCCTCACCTCTTTGGATCGCCCTGCAAAGGGGGGGTCTGCCTTTGCAGAAGCGGGACGGGCGCATGTGCAGCAGCCCTTCTCAGCGTCTGCATTTCCAAGGGCCGCCCGCCCACTCACTGGCCGGGCCGGGCTGGGCTGGACGCCGACCTCAGAAGGCAAGCGGGCGTGGGGGACCGCCAGGAAGGCTGCGTGGAAGGACGCCAAGAATGGCAGGGCTGCGGGGAAGGGAGTAGGCCAGCCAGCTGTCGCTACCGGTATGGCGAACCACCTGCCGCCCCCCTTGCCTCTCTTAGCGCCCCCCTGCCCTCACCCTTGCCTCTTACCACCCCCTAAGTCATCCCACCGCCCCCCAGGGGGAGGTACCGCCCACTTTGGGAACCACTGCCCTAATTGATCCTTTTTGGCCTGTTGTACATATACAGTTCTCTTAAAACTGAATAAATCAGTTGCAAATATTTAAAGTATAGTCTGCTTGTTGTAGGTTCCAAACATAGTGGAATAAATATAGATAGCAGAAAATTCAGTATCATTAAAATAAAATATCAATTAGAAACAATCAGGGGTATATAAAATTTGTGGTTTTAAGCCTTCCTTAAAAATGGTGTTATTTCAGCTCTATAACACACATGTTTTCCTTTTACTTACGGTACTCTACATTCATAGATTGGCTAAGGAAATGGGTTTACTTTTCAAAATTTCATCATTGCAGCAAATGAGAGAATTGATGTGGTATATTTAATCTGACAAATTCTCAGAAGCTAGAAAACAGATCCAACTTTCACTGAAGGAAATGACAAGATTTCCACTGACATTTCTGAAAAGAAAATTATTGTTTTACTAAGCAGATAATATCTGAAATAAATATAAATGATAGACTGGTATCCTAATCAGGCCATAAATACAGGAACCAAAATGTATTTAAAGCATCAAGTGATGGAAGAGAGATTCAATTAATATAAAGTGTTAATCATTTAGCTGCAAGCAGAAACAAAACTATTTTGACCACGTGCCTGAAGTTCAAGAGATCTGGTACATGATCTGCAGGCCCCCCCTCCCCCATCACTGCAAAATTTGCATCTGAATTCAATTTTTGATGCAATAGAAGGAGAAAATACAGATAATCTTATTAACTCTATTTAGTTCAGTTCTCCCTCTCCCCATTTTTTTTCCAAAAGAAGTGGGTGCTGCCCATTTTTGCACTATCATCATCAACATGCTGTTTAAAACCAACATTATGGCACTCTTGCCCCCATAAAAGGTTGTGCAGACTTCCTCAATAATTTCAATTACAGCAAAATATTTGTAGAAAGTATTGTAAATTTAGGATACTACTACAGAGAATTTCTTCGCCAGGGACTTGCTTAATTTCACAAGAGGGGCACCGCATTTGGGAATCCTTGGTGCTCTGTGAGCTTGGTTATTTTCTTGCAGACATTTCATCACCAAACTAGATAACAACATCAGTGCAACCTGATGATCAACCCATAATCATCATTCACCTCTAAGCTAAAAATATTATCTTATATTGGTATGAGCATTTGACTTACACATAGTAAGAAACAAGAAGCCACTTGCCAAACTACTTTCTGAGAATGAACGTGAAGGTGTCATTTATATATATATTTGATATAGGAGTAAAATACTGTAGTAATATGGACAGATTGCCCAGCTAGTTCCTCTAGCGGGTTGCCCAGTTAGTTCCTCTAACAATGCCATAGCTCAGGGGTGTCAAACTCATGTGTGCAGCCCTCCCAGCTCCATTTTCGCCCGTGACAGCCTCCTGCAAACCTCTGCCGAGCTCCGTTTTTGCTGGTAGAGGGTTGCAGGAGGCTGTCACAGCCGAAAATAGAGCTTGGGAGCCCGTTTTCGCTGGCAGAGCACTCGCGCCACCACAGGTGCCACCAACACGAGTGATGTCAAGCTGGCCACGCCCACCCTGGCCACACCCACTCCCCACCAGGTCAAAACCCTGATGCAGCCCTCAATTAAATAGAGTTTGACACCCCTGCTATAGCTAGTGCATCTTCACTTCTGCTGTCCCTTATTGTTCCAATTATTACTTCTGTATAAGCCATCTTTTCAGTATTGTGCCATGACCTAGGTATTACCCACCCACCTCAACAGTCCTGGAGGTTGCCAATCTTGCGTCAAAATAACAACTTCCAAAGGTGTTTTTCAAAAGACAATTGGACTTTCTTGATTTTTTTTCCTTGAAAACATTTCGCTTCTTATCCAAGAAGCTTCATCAGTTCTTACTGAATGGTGGAGAATTCAGTTAGAACTGATGAAGCTTCTTGGATGAGAAGCAAAATGTTTTCAAGGGAAAAAAAATCAAGAAAACCCAGTTGCCTGTTGGAAAAGCACCTTTGGGACAACCATGACCTGGATGATTGAGAATCTCCATAGACAACAGTTTGTATGTTTTTGCTTAAAACGTCTTCACCCCTGAAGAACCTTCCTCTCTATAAAAATGGGCTGAAATCAATGTTTTCACAGGTTATGTATGTTATTTGCAGCCAGTAATCTACTTGTTATACATTTGTGCCAATTTAATTTTCTTTGCACTTTTTCTGTATGGATATTTCTAGAGCATGGATAATTGTAGCAAGGTGAACCTGAGATGGTGAAAAAATGTTTATATTGATGCAGTCTAGTCATACAAAATGAAATCTAAGCGTACCTCTGAACCATAAGTGAATCACTTGTCACTGGGAATAAAACACCTTCTAGTCAAAGAACCAGAAAAAATTGTTTCACTTTATCATTGTTATTATTATTTCATTTATTATTCCTTATTCAGCTCATTGCTGACATGTTGAATGGATTAAGAACTGCCTTCTGCTTCAATAGAATCCAGTGAAAAACTTAACATAGATTTCAGGGTCCACAGCATACTGCTTAGCTTTCCAATGTATACCTGTATGTGAGTTTGTCCTAGGTATAACTGTGCTACTAATAATGTTTGTGGATACTCAGAAAAGTAGGTGTGTGTTTCATACAGTTACAAAAGTGTATCATATTACAGATGACAGAATAACATAGTTGGAAGGGACCTTGGAGGTCTTCTAGTCCAACCCCCTGCTCAAGCAGGAGATCCTACACCATTCCAGACAAGTGGTGTCCAGTCTCTTCTTAAAAGCCTCCAGTGATGGAACATCCACAACTTCTGAAGGCAAGCCGTTTCACTGGTTAATTATTCTTACTGTAAGGAAAATTTTCCTTGGTTCTAGGTTGCTTCTCTCCTTGATTAGTTTCCATCCATTGCTTCTTGTCTTGCCTTCAGATGCTTTGGAAAATAAGTTGACCCCCTCCTCTTTGTGGCAGCCCCTGAGATATTGGAACACTGCTATCATATCACCCCTAGTCCTTTTTTTTCACTTGACTAGACAAACGCAATTCCTGCAACCGTTCTTCATATATTTTAGCTTCCAGCCCCCTAATCATCTTTGCTCTTTTCTGCATTCTTTCCAAAGTCTCAACAACTTTTTTTATAACACGGTGACCAAAACTGGATTCTAAGTGTGATCTTACTAAGGCTTTATAAAGCAGTACTAATAGTTCATGTGATCTTGATTCTATCCCTCTGTTAACCTAGGATTGCATTGGCTTTTTTGGCTGCTGCTGCACACTGTTGGCTGATATTTAAGTGATTATCCACTAGGACTCCAAGATCCCTCTCACAGTTACTGCTAGGTTTGAGCCAGGTTTCACCTAATCTGTACTTGTGCATTTGGGTTTTCTTGACTAAGTGTAAAACCTTCTTTTTCTCTACTGTACATTGAATTTCATTTTGTTAGATGGGGCTCAGTGTTCATGTCTGTTGAGATCCATTTGTATCTTGAGCCTGTCTTCTGGGGCATTGGCTATTCCTGCCAGCTTAGTGTTGTCTGTAATTTTGATGAGTTCCCCTTCTATTCTCTCATCTAAATCGGTTATGAAGATGTTGAAGAGTACTGGGTCTAAAACGGAACCTTGGGGTACCCCACTGCTTACATACATACATACATACATACATACATACATACATACATACATACATACATACATATATATATATATTACATATTTTTACATAAATAAACAAATCAGTTTGTTCCAGGGACAAGGATATATATATGTTTTTTTCTCTGTTAAATCACCTGGTATACTCAAATATGGGAGGGAACAAATATGTCCCTGGAACAAACTGATAGGGAAGAGATCCTGTGGCTCAAGAGGTTAAACATCTGCCTAACAAGGCAAGCTGCCCAGGTTCAAATCCCAGTAAAAAGGGGTGTGGCTAGCTGATGAGAGCTAAATAGCTTGAAATAGATCTATACTAGTCTCCCTTTATTTATTTANTTGTGTGCATTATGGAGTGTGTGTGTGTGTGTGTGTGTGTGTGTGTGTGTGTGTGTGTGTGTGTGTGTGTGTGTGTGTGTGTGTGTGTATATATATATATATATATTTATAAACTAAGTAGTGTCAGACTCATTTAATAGTTAAATAGACAACCAATAAATCTCCTTCCCTAAATCTAGGGATTTTAAAAAAAAAAAAAAACCTATGAGAAGGCAAATTATTCCCATACATTGCAAAGAAAATTAAATGAGAATATCTACACATCCACAGAACTGAATTTGACTTGATGGAGTCTTTATGTTTTAATTAGGAGAAATTGTAAAGATAAAATTCAGATAAATGAATAAAAATGAATTTTTCATTGGTTGTAAGGCAGTGGTGGGATTCAAAAATTTTTACTACCGGTTCTGTGGGCGTGGCTTGGTGGGCATGGCTTGGTGGGCGTGGCAGGGGAAGGATACTGTAAAATTTCCATTCCCACCCCACTCCAGGGGAAGGATACTGTAAAATCTCCATTCCCTCCCTACTCCAGGGGAAGGTTACTGCAAAATCCCCATTTCCTCCCGATCAGCTGGGACTCGGGATGCAGAGAATAGATGGGGCGGGGCCAGTCAGAGGTGGTATTTACCGGTTCTCCAAACTACTCAAAATTTCTGCTACCAGTTCTCCAGAACTGGTCAGAACCTGCTGAATCCCACCTCTGTTGTAAGGTATGTTCTTATTCATGAAAAAAATAGAGAAAATTAGAACAAACACCAATTGCTTATGTTACAGTAACTTGCTTCCTTTAAATAGACAAGGTTTTTTTTTCTTTACTACCAAATAGCTCATAGCAAAAACTAATTGCTACATTTGAAGGATTGAATTGTTCATTGTGAATAACTGATTCTTTCTTCTCTTTGGAGCTTTTGTTAGTACAAATAATATGAATATTATCAGCATTTATATTTAAAGACTGAACATAGATGAGCAAACCAATGAGGAATGTAAAAATGTCCCTTGGGTACAATAAGGGAAAATAAAATATATTGCAAATTATTATCTCCAATAGGGCATTTAAACTGTAATTCTAGAAACTTATTACAGATTTGCAATAGAACATAAGATAATAGATTTCATCTGTTTACTTTTTAAATTCACTGCATATTTGTAATTAGGGCTGTTGTTAATTTAACCTCAGTGCTATTATCAAGATTTTCATATTGTATATTACTGGGGGGGAAACTGAAATAGAGTTTGAAAAACTGACAGCTAATGCCAGGGGAAAAAAAGAAGTTTTCGTGTAGTGAATGAGCACTGATGTAGAAAACATCCACAATTCAAGACTATTTACATATATTAAAAATTCTATAAAGTCAAACCACCTTCAAGGTGACCTTGATTCCTATAGGTATTTTCTTGGCTTGGTGCCATTGCCTTCTTCTGAGATATTTATTTGATTTTTCCATCTAGTCTTTAGCACCAATCTTCCAAAATTGTGTTCAAGGAAATCTTCAAGTGTTTCATATTAATATATTGGATATTTCTCACAAGCAATATATTAAGACAACACTGTGATATTTACATTGGTAGAATGAACTGGGGTGAGGCCAGATCCTGGACTAGTATCCTTCCTCCTTCTGAAGTCAAGTGTGTCTTTCTGAAAACAAACTGCAATCACTCTGGAAAATGTGAGATAAATGGAGATCTTAGGTCTCTCAAGTGCTGTAATTAGATTATTATTATAGCATGTAAGAAAGGAAGAGATGAAGAAAAAAAGGGCAGTGAAATTAATGCTCTGCAGAAGTCATGCCTGCAGCCCCTCTCTATTAATCTGTTTGGCAATCCTGTCCCAAATGAAGGCTATGTTAATTACACATTTGAGCATCTGTTATCTTGACATTTCTTGGAAGTTGCAATGAGTTGAATGATGGACAGCAAAAGATTAGGGTTCATTCATATAACTAGGACAGGCATGCTGTGCTTCAACAAATGACTTCTAGTAGCTGTCCATCAACACTTTCCTACCATCAGAAATTTGGCAAATGGCTACTCTGTGTGTGTGTGGGAAGACATTTGGTTGCGGTCTTCCAGCTTTTTGAATTCCCTCCCTCAAAAAAGTTCATTTTTTCCCCATATGTTATTTTCATTAGCAAGTTAAACTATTATGAAGGCAGGTATTATATTGAAAAATTACTGTCCTGTTACCAGTCTTAAATACTTGGGCAAAAAGTACAACAAAACATTATAAAAAGTAATCCCATGATCTAATCTTGGAATGACTTTTTGCATTCGGTTGCAGCTGTATGAAAATTTACAGTCAGTTGCCAAAAGTCAATGTGAGCTGGGCTCAGCAATGATAGGCAACATCAGTTGGAATCAGTTGGCCCACAACAACAGCCACAAAAAATACATGGCAGCAGCAGTGGCACTGCAGATGAGACAGGCATGCCAATACATACATTACTTTGAACAAGATGACTTTCAGAAGCTTTGAGTGGCTCCTAATTCTGTTTGAATGCCTCACCGTGTAATTGCCTTCAATTAAAGTAGAATTCAAGTGGGAATTTTAGTAATCTTCTCATTGCAAAGAACTTGAAAACATGAGGTACTTGAGTGTCTGCTGACTATGCAATTAAAATAACCTTCTGAACTAGTGCTCAGAGCAGAGGATCAAACATTTATGATATATCCCAAAATGCAAGAAATTGTCTTGGCTTCATTGACAATTATATTCAGATCCATTCAGAGATGCCGGTTAGAATGTTATATGGAGAGAGCTGGCAGAAGCTGAATAGAACTGAAGAAGCTTCTTGGATGAGAAGCAAAACATCTTCAGGAAAAAACAAAGAAAATCCAGTGGCCTTTTGAAAAAGCACCTTTGGGATAACCATGACCTGGATGACTGAGAATCTCCATAGACATTGAGCTGGCACTATAATTTTCTTCCATATTATGAATGTTAGGACTAAGAACGCATAATGTCACATATAAGGAAAACAACAGGATAGTAAATTCTCCATCTTTCTTGCTTTTATCCAGATAATTTTTCTTAGGTTTATGTGTACATTTTTATTTCTAGTACCAATCACATAAAGCCTGTGTTCTTGGATGGATGTTGAATGAATGGATGGTTGTAATTTCAGCATTATGATACTTAATCTAAATTTATCTGGTTTTATACACTTTTTCCTCCCAATTCCTCCTTGGATATCTCAAGGAGGAAAATATATCTTTTAGATTAACATCTATTTTTCAATTGAATGCTAAACAAACTTGAAGCTTATGTCTTATTAGTGAAACCAATCCAGGTTCATGAACTATAAATATGACATGTTTTCAGTATCTGCTGTTCAATCCATCCACAGTTTGTATAACTTTAGATGACATAATGAGCTGTGGTTACTCAGAAATGAACATAAAATTTTCCTTGCAGCAGCTCTCCCACATTACCATGGCGGGAAGCTCGGCTTGTTGTTGCAGTGCTAAATTATGGTTTAACACTAGGTTCAATCCAATGCTCTTACTCCTAATACATTTCACCAATTAGCAATTTCAAGTAGCACACAACTGTTAATTTCCACCAGTCCCAAAACTGTTGAGTGAATTAACCAAATGTCAGCATGCAACAGCTTATTAGCTACTTCTTAATGATATGTGTGCACTACAATCTGCTCATCTGATGTTATAACCTCTGATGGGAATTCCAGGATGAGTGTAAAATTCATAATTCAAAAAAAAAGGAAATATTTTCAGTAAGGTAATAGCTTTGGGGCTCTATTTGAGCTCTGAAATGTTTCTTGGAGCTTTGATAAATTAAGTACTGTTCTTCTGAGATATTCCATCCCATCAGAGGATTGGCACACTTACTGTTAAGTTAAACTTCCACTAATTGTGCATGTAATACCCTGTTTCCCCCAAAATAAGACATTCCCTGATAATAAGCCCAATCGGGCTTTTGGGTGCATGGCAATAAGGCCAAGCGCTTATTTCAGGGTTCAAAAAAAATATAAGACAGGGTCTTATTTTCGGGGAAACACGGTAGTATTTGAGGACTGATAACTTAATTTTTTTAAGCAAGCCAGATTTTTTATACAAGCACACACAGACACATCACATCACAGGGTGGAGATAAGAAATCACCTGGAAATTCCAGGGCTATTAGACTGGGGAGATGGTAAACCGCCATCTTGGAAAAGTAACACTGTAATGCTGCATGAATGCAGTCAACAGAATCAAGCTCAACTCAAGGTGCTCTTATTTTATCATAACATAATAAATGGGACAGATCCACTAGGATGATACACATTCATAGTCCTAGCTGAAGAATTTCAGGAGATTCGGGTTTTCAGGCAAGTGAGGTTTCATGTTGAATTTGCAGTCTGTCCATATTAGAAAACAATGACTTGCAGTCAAGGGAAGAGGTTTACAAGAAATAAATTTTGGGCAAAAAACAGTGGGAAAATTATATAGGGAATGAGTGCAAGAAGGGCTGTGTTAATTTTTAGTTTGTGATACAATCAAAGCTTCAGTACAGTTTCTGTTTAACAAGATGACAGCAAGACTCTGTACTTTTGTCCTAAGCAACATTTCCATTTGTCTTTTTTGTTACACAAGAAAAGAGTGCATTAACAATTGGGGCATGGTTGAAGCCTGTGGCAGGAGAGTTCTGGAACTGAGAGTCAGCTAGGTCAAGAAAAATATAAATGTACCCTACATGATGATGTGTAAGAAAAGACAAGTCGCAATGATGATCAATGAATGTGGACAGAATACAAACACATTAATGAGTAGCATTAAAAATAGTATGTTAAGGTGGATTGGTTGTAGAGAATAAATGAGTATTGAATTGCAAAACAAATATACCGGTATATGAAGAGGCTGAGAGAAAGAGAAAGACTGAATAAGTCATTGTTGAAGTAAAAGTTATGAGATCCACAAAAGAAAAAGAAAAAAAGTCTAGAGTCGCCCCAAACAGCAAGATGGGTGGTATATATAAATTTAATAAATAAATAAAAAGTTGAACAATTTAAGGAACAAAAATCAATCAGTGCATGCATGTAATGGATGCAGAGATGATTTCCAATCATAGGGATGTATGGAATGATATAATGAATAATGTTATTTAAAATGTTTACTTTTACTATTCTTATCTCTTATATCCAATTTTCTTGTTTTTCCTTTTTCCCCACTCTCTCTAAAAGCATAAAGTTGCTTACCTAAAAAGAAATAGTGTGATAGGTATGGATGGACGGATAAATATACATCCAGGATCAAAGTAAAAATGGCTTTTAACAACTCTGAAAACCCAAAAATCATTAGCCCCCAGGCTGACAGGCTCATGGTTTCACAGAACAAGTAAAAAAGGAAAACTAGCTAAGCCAATGCATAACTACTAACTGCTCCCTAGTGTGGTTCATATAAAGCTTGCAATTCTTTTTTGAGTTATTTATCCTGATGAATATGTTAGACAATTGTGGATTTTGTTGCTTTCTATTTGTAACTTTCACATTTCCTCATCATTTCTATTATTTCTATTACTCAGGCAAAATATAAGGAACGTTTTTAGGGAAACTCCTCTTTATGATACCACTCAGACAATTACCATTTGCATTGTTTTTAAATGGAAACTGCAGGTGTGGGGAGTTACTAGGAGCGAGTGATGTATAAATAAATAAATAAATAAAATAATTTGGATCTCAGTTAAAGAAAGAAGATAGTGTAACTTTTTACCAAAGCAGTCTATTAAAATTTGCCAACACATTGGGCCTTCTGTTTATGCTTGAAAAATTCCTTTCATTGCTGTAAATGAAAGTTTCAATGTAGATAGCAGGGCTATCTTCACCAGATAAAATAGCATGGAGAGATAACGCACCGTTTATTCCTTCCACCATCGGACCCATGCTCAGTTTATTAACCCATAAAAATGCACACAATTGCATGAATGGTAACACAATAAGCTGTCATTTCATAAATATTGTAGCGTGTCCATTTTGCATCTATGGTCTTGCAGTCCTAGTGCAAGTTCACTCTTCCTGAAATCTAACAATAGCTTAAATTCATACACATATGTACACATTTTGTGCAAGAAACTTTAATATGCCTTATTGTTAAACTGTCTAGATTATGGATAATACGTTTTTGACTGTTTTGGAAAGAAATAAATACTTCGTATAACCACATGACAAACAGGTTATTCTTAAAGAATATTTTAAAAACCTTTTTCATAACATTAAAAGTTGGAATCCACCAATGTAATATATTATTGTATTCAATTACTGCATATAGTTAAAAATATCCCTTCACATAGATCTCATCACAGTATCTACAAGATGTGATGGCAATATTTATCACCAAGTATGACAGATGAAAAAAAAAAAGACTTTCACTGCTTCTCTAAAACAGGGGTCCCCAAACTGCGGGCCGTGGCCCACTACCGGTCCACGGCCTATTCACAAATGGGCTGCGTGAGTGGCCGGCTGGTGTGCTCAAGTGTGCGCACATGCACAGCTTCAGTTGCACAAGCGTTGCGGGCAATCATGGCCCCACTCGTGTGTGTGTCGCAGGGGCTTGGGCCTCACTAGCATGAGCGTTGCAGAGGCTCATGGCCCCACTCCCATGAGTGTTGTAGGCACTTGCGGCCCTACTCGCACGAGCAATGGGTGCTTGCACACACACATGTTCCTGTCCCTCCCACAAAACCATCCCCTCTTTCCCCCCTCCCCGTTCCAGGCCACCAACCCAGAAAGGTTGGGGAACTGTGCTCTAAAACATTAAAATTTTAGCTGCTATAAACAATGCCTACTTAACTGTCTATTTTGTTCTATAGGGTAGGAAATAACAAGCTAAAATAGACAAAATAGTTCTTAAATCGGAATTAATGCATCCAAATCCATGACAATCTTTATCTTTCTCATTTTGAACTCACTTTGATAGTTTTGCTGCAAGGGCAGTACCAAAATCCTAGGGAGTCATTTACAACAAAAACAGGCCAGGTATGATAAATGTTAGAGCACAAAACCAGTGATCACTGGTGATTTGTAGCATTCAGTTTACATAGGCCAATTCAGATGTCTTACATGAGCTCAGGCAATTGCTCTTCCTAGTTATCAACAAATAAAAAATGGCCAGGATGGATTATCAGTGGCCAAACCACCTTTTTCTTTAAAAAAGAAAAAGAAAAAGGAAGACTTAACATCCATTTCTTTAGAAACACTTAATAAGTATAGGAACAATTCCAAAATGGATCTTTTTACTATGTAAAAGTGGTATAAACAGAATAGAATTCTTTATTGGTCAAGTGTGATTGGACACACAAAGAATTTGTCTCTGGTGCATAAGCTCTCTGTGTACATACAAGCAACAAGTAATAAATCATGATCATAATCATAAAATACATGACTGGTTTTGGCGTGCAATGCCCTATAATGTCGACTTGAGGGAAGAAGTTGAAACAGTTTATGTCCAGGATGTGAGAGGTCTGTAGATATTTTCACAGTCCTCTTTCTGGCTCATGCAGTATACAGGTCCTCAATGGAAGGCAGGCTGGTTGCAATTATTTTTACTGCAGTCCTAACTATCCGTTGAAGTCTGTGTCTGTCTTGTTTGGTTGCTGTGCCAAACCAGACAATTATAGAGGTGCAAATGACAGACTCAATAATTCCTGTGTAGAACTCTATCAGCAGCTCCTTGGGCAGTCTGAGCTTTCTGAGTTTAAATCAGATTTAAAGCACATTTTTGAAGAAGATATAAATTAATATGAACGACTAAAGCTTGCCAGGATTCAATAGCCTGGAAAACATAAAATCACATGTAAAATATTATGCTTTAATTATAATTTAGATTTGCATTTATAATTCCTTTTTAGCATAGAATGACTAATTTTGCATGAAGCTAAACTAAATTCTATACAACCAAGCTACTATACACCTATTTTTATGCCCTGCTTTAATTTTAGTTATTAAATTAGATGCTTTTTTCTGCATATCTTTGGATAAATTAACACATAAATGGTTTACAGCACTCTTAAATACAGAAAGTCCTACATTTTAACAGTATTATATGTTCTTTCATAACATCTAATTTACTGTAACAACATTTATCACTAAAATTTTAACAGTCTTTGAGGAAGGTTGAAGGAAATATATTAAATTGAATGAGAGCTGTCAATATTTCCCTGTCAGAAATATTGAAATCAGCAGAAGTTAATATATGGTTAGCCTAAATTGCCTTTTAATTAGAAACACAGTTATAGTAACAAAATTTCACTAACTAGTTTAGTATTAGTGGGATAAACTGGGATAAAGATAAATTGCATGCCTTCTTAATTTTATGTAATATAGTGGTGAGTGTTAATTTAACCTCATTTTTCGGATATAATATGTAAATAAAAATTCATGGGAAGTTAAAGCTGCTCACTGATTAACTGATTGTGGAAAACTAATATAAAAATTAACAAATCAGTTTGTTTATAACATTTATTTATACTTTTATATTTGATAGCACTAAATGCTAAGTCTTCCTATGTATTTTTGTTTTTGAGAAAATATGTTAATTTAATGTTAAAAATATTTACTTCAGAAGTCAACTAACTATAGTATGTGTTCAATCAAAAAATTGAAATAACATAATAATGAAATTAATAAAATAAAAAAACTAATGCAAGTTTTATTAACTGACCAATTTATTAGACTATATGTGCAAAAATGTAGAAATCTAGTGGTGCTAGCAAGTTAGCTGAATGAAAAATTGCTGGTTTACAGAATTCTGCTTTCTGTTAGTAGAGGTAACATACAGACATGGCTCCCAGTAACAGCCATTATATAGGAGAGATAGGTAGAAGCTTGACATGATGCAACCATGAACATCAACTGGCCATCTGAAGTCATGATGAAAATTCCTTAATCACATAATTCATGATCAAGTTCAACCATATTTTAACTGGGAAACTGTTGATGTTTTAGACCCGTGATGGCGAACCTATGGCATGCGTGCCACAGGTGGCACGCAGCGCCCTCTCTGTGGGCATCAAGCCATTGCCCCAGTTCAGCTCCGCCGCGTATGTGCACACGCCTCCTGCCGGCCAGCTGGCCATCGGGTCTCTGCTGCGCATGCGGTGGGATGGGGCGCATGGGGGGTGCATGCACGGGGGCACATGTGTGGGGCACGCACATGCGCGGGGGTGTGCAGGGGTGAGCATGCACGGGGGCATGGCGCATGCGGGGGGCACATGCGCAGGGGCAGGGGTGCACACACATTGCATTTTGGGGGTTCATGGGCACGCGCGCGTGCTTTGGGCACTCGGTCCGGAAAAGGTTAGCCATCACTGTTTTAGACCAAGCGAAATCCCAAAATGCCAGGGAATTTCTAGAAAATTGACATTCTGACAAATCAGCCATAGAATGGTTCACACAGAGTGAAACCCTATACATATAGTCCTGGACTTACAACCACAATTGAGCCAAAATTTTCCATTGCTAAAGAAGACAGTTGTTAAGTGAGTTTTGCCCCATTTTATGACCTTTCTTGCCACAGTTGTTAAGTGAGTCACTGCAGTTGTTAAGTTAGTAACATGGTTTTTAACTGAACCAAAATCAATTTCCCATAGACTTTGTTGTCAGAAGGTCGCAAAATGTGTTCACATGCCATCATAAATGCATGCCAGTTGTCAGGAGTCCACATTTGATTATGTGACCATGGTGATGTTGCAACAGTCATAAATGTGAAAAACAGTCATAAGTCACTTTGTTCAGTGCCATTGTAACTTCAAACAATCACTCAATGAAGGATTGGTATGTATACCTGTATACATACCATTTAAAGGATCTAACCAAAAGTCAAGAAAGGAAATAAACAGCACAGAGCACATCCTTTCCTGCAGTCCCCACCTAGATAAGTAGGAAACAGCTGCAAGGATGTGTTCTGACCCAGCTTACTGACAAAGGACCACAGCACAAACAGCGTCCGTACAAACCTTGTTTTAATAGTAACGGCTACTAATTGTCTTACTTAACAGTCGTCCTAAATTCAAATAAAGTATAAATCAGTCTTTTCTGTGCAACGGCTGTTAATTAGTCTCCTTAACAGTCGGCAATAGTCCAAGCAAAAGAACACAAGTCTGATGAAGAGTCTTTCAGATAACAGCAGATAACCCACACGAATCTTACTGTGTTTGGCAAAACGCCCAGGAACAAATTGCAGGCAACTTTGACGATTTCAAACGGGAGCAGAATAGAGGTTTGAATTCAAAGACAAGGACTTGAAATGAACGAAGTTGTTTCCTGCAAATTCCTCAGTCGTTTTCATCCCTTAAATAGGCTATGGGAGTGGCCAATTATCCCCAAGCCTTACTCCCAAGTAGTCCTTCTCCTCAGGAGCCATTCCTGCCTTTTGGCAGCTCTGCGCACGCGCGCATTGAGAACAGGCTCCTCCTCTTCTTCCTCTTCTTCTTCTTCTTCACTCGTGGCAGCCTCTGGAGGTTCTGAAGGCCCTGGCTGAATCCCTGCCTCTCCAGCCTCCTCGCTGTCCGACTCTGGTACCAGCTGCACAGGCTGCTGGCGAATCACAATACCAGCCTCCTCGCTATCCGGCTCTGCCGCCAGCTGCACAGGCCAGTGGCGGACCACAACAGGATGACCAAAATTGGCAAGATGAGCTACCATGTATGAAAAACCACCAAACTTCTCTGTCCCACGCACTGATAATGTTACTTAGCCTGGTAACAAAATGTCTAGAGGAAAACAACTATGATTAGAAAATACTAAGACCCTAACAGGCATAGATCAGCTCATAAAAGATTCCTCTGTTTAGCAATACAATAAGGGGGAGACATTTGATAAGGCAAGAGAGGGCCAGGAAAGGGGCCATCTTTGCTGGATTCAAGCACTTCAATTCTGAGTACTTCAGACAAAATTTGGTTGTTTATTGTTTAACGCAGCACATGTCTGTGAAGACATTTTAATTTCCTTACTATAATGTGGGAAAGACATAATTACAATGATTACATAATAATTCATTTTCACCAGCTAAATAAGGACTTTATTGGTCCTGGAAGAGGACATATTGGGAGACTTCTCCTCAAACTTACTACTGAAACAACTGAACATTTATAGAACTTTTTTGAATAGGAAGTCACAGAAAATCTGCATGGTTGAGTCAAGAAGTGTTTAAGTTTTTACAACTTTTTCCTTAATATATCTTTATGAAAACAAGTTTATAACATTTTCTGCAACCAAGAACTATCAAAATAAGATGAATTTTCAGCTTTAAGATTTCCCTTAACATATCACACTTCAGACTCTGAAATAGGCCATGCTGTGTAAACTCACAAAGATATATAAATTGAGCATTAAGTATAAGAGAAAGAAATACCATAATAAAAACTTGTTTTCTTTTAGTATTTTCAGTGAATTATTTGTATAATATTGGAACATATTTAAAAAATGATTCTGACAATTATTTCTTTGATTGGGTAAAATGTAATTGTTTTTGACAAGATATTAATTCAATCTTGAACTGGGGGAGAGCTGCCCCACACGCCCCACACCTGTTTACCTTAGGACCGCCGCAGTCAGGCCTCCTACACCCCGACACCTGTTGCATGGCTGCCTGACTTCATCTGTGGCTGCTCGCAGCTGCTCACGGCCGGATGCCACGCAGCGCATTGTGCCGCTGCTGCCACTTTCTGTCAGAGGCCACATGGCAGGTCGCATCGGTGCTGCCGCTCGCATACACAATGGCACATCACACCACACAGCCTCCTGCCGTGAGTGGTGGCACCGGTGCAATGAGCCAAGCGGCATCTGGCTGCGAGCAGCTGCAGAAGAAGTCAGGCAGCAGCGCAACAGGTATTGGGGCATGGGAGACCTGGCTACAGTGGTCCTAAGGTAAGCAGGTAAGACATCCCCTGAAAATAAGACCTGATGCTTATTTTGGGGCCCCAAAGAAAATAAGACCGGGTCTTATTTTCGGGGAAACATGGTATTATCCTTCTCATCTTTCCTATTACCTATTTCCATAGCTTCTTTTCAATATAACTTTGTTGTTTGTATATTATGATTTATGTTGAAGCGAAATGTCTTTAAGGAAAAATAAAGTCCACTTGCCTTTGAAAAAATCCCCTTTGGGACAATGTTACACAGTGTTTAGTAAATTCTCTGAAATGAGAAACCTTTCTTTTGCATTGTAGTTAGGAATAAACATGTAATGGTGGGCCAGTACATTCTGAAAAATAAAAAGTAAGTTATGTTGCTTTGAATTACGTAAAACCTACTAATACTGTGGTAATAGTTTAGTTACAATTAAATATAAACATAGAATCTTCTCTCTCTTGATAATTGTCATGGTAACTTAAGTATAGAGAAGAAGATAATTAGAGAAAGAAGCAAGAAAACTTTTCATTTGCAACATTCATTTCTGTTTCTAACGATTACCTAACAAACTCTATTGGCTTTAGACAAGAGGCTCCTGTTGACATTATTTAAAATTATCCTGTAAGCAGATATCTCAAGAGGCATTTTTATTTTTTAGTATGAATGAAATGATTTTTAGTTCTCGTTCTTTGCTGAAAGCTGATAAAAATGGGGTATATTTCCAATTTGAAATGAATTATTTCATATGAAAAATGGGAATAATACTTATCAAGAGGTGTTTCTATCTCTTCATGATCACCAAGCCTTCATTATTGCTTTTGGTCAATAAGAGACAGGACTTTTCTGTTTCTGATGGGGTTGTATTTCCTTGTAAGGAGAGACCCACAGCTATTTACAAGTAGTAGCTGTGATGAGAAGTGTATTTACATAACTATACCTACCGTAGAGCAGGAGCTATGATTGTTCCTGAGCTGGTGGTATTTGTTTACAGTTATCCATCATTTTGCTCCTTCTTCACTATTGCCACCTATTATCCATAAGGCTACTATCTACTATCTTCTTCTCTGTCCAAAATTTGCAGTTGGTGTCAAATGTAACAACAAGGTTTTTAAATGATGCTAGGGAGAAGGAGTATATAATCCCTTCACCACATTGGTTGCCTGTTGCTTACCATTTTAAATCTTGATATAAATCTCATAAACTACCTCATCTTGAGGCTTTGTTAAAGGTTGCCTCAGACTTCTATGCCATAATGTGAATAGTTATAGTTTGAATAGATTTCCCATCTGCAAACTGATAGAGAATATGATGGATTTTTATATAGAACATTAAATGTCAAGTTATTTAACCCAGTCTGATCTAATTAGCTGTAATTAAAGCAATACAAACATATCTAGGTGAACTCAAGCAATGATAACACTGAATAACTGTACATTGTAATATAACAGACCTATAGAAAAACAGTTTGCTTATTATTTTGTGTTGGTTTCTCGTTAATCTTTTGCTGTGGTTAGAGAGCACAGGGTTCCATAACACACATAAACCAACTCCTGCATTTCCTTTTAAGAGAAGGAGATGGAGATTTGATTGGAATCTTAACCCTTTTAGAGGAGATTTTACCCTTTTTCCCACTCAATTTTCCTAAATTAAATTGTTTTCCCCAAGGTGCAATTTGCATCATTTGCCAAAACAATTTTTTTTTACTCCATCTGCCCTTCAATCCCATGTTGATAATCTAATATACACGCTCTTTGCATGTTTTGTTATATTCTAAAAATATGTTGTCACCACTAAAACCACATAAGAAAGTTCAGTGACAAAATACAAAGCCAATGAGTCCAGGGAGAAATACATTGAGAAACCTATACTCTGAACCCTCCATAGTTTTGGACTCATTAATGATTTGTAGAAATATTTACAATTGTTGTAAATACATGATGTTAGTTTTAATACATTGCAAATTTTACGGTCCCTTGCAGACTTTCAAAGGATCATACAATAAAATCATAAAGTTGGTGGGTGCTTAGTGCCAGACCAACATCTGCTTGTTGTAAGAAAAATGTAATAAAGCATTTCTTTACTACTCTTACTTCAGAGATTTCCAGTGAAGAGTAACATACCACTTCATGAGGTAGCCTGCTCTAACAGTTGACAGTTCTTAGTGAGAAAAATCTTAACATCTAACTTGAGTCAATTTTCTTTTACTTTCAACCAGAGGTGGGTTCCTCCCGGTTCAGACCAGTTCGCCCGAACGGGTAGCAACCCGCTGGTGATGTCACGGAGCCAGTTTGGTCTGTGCCGGTCCGTGGACACCGCCATCTTTTTTTTGGAATTATTTTTTTTTTGAAACAAAAAAAAAATGGATTTTTTTTAACTTTTTTTTTTCTTCTGCGCATGCGCAGAAGCCGAGTTTCTGGCACTGCGCATGCGTCGCCATCTTATTTTCAGCTTTTTTGGGGAGGGGAATTTTTTGGGATTTTTTGGCACTGCGCATGCACGCACGTGTGAAGCGTGCACATGCCCACGAGGTGCGCCCACACGGCGCGGGAGGAAGCAAACCGGCAGCGGGGTAAGTTAGAACCCACCCCTGCTTTCAACCCATTACTTCTTTTCCTGCTCTGGGGCAACAGAGAATAAGTTCCTTCCCACTTCTAAATGACAGTTCTTTACACATATGAAAACTTTTTACATAGGATAAGGAAAGCTTGTTAACCATAACCTGTTCCTTTAAACATTCCTGATAGGATTTGATTTTCAGACTCTTCACCATCTTGGCCACTCTGTCGCACTCTTTTTCAGATGATGGTGTTCAGGACTGGAAACATTGTTCCAAGAATGCGGGTCAGGGGCTGACTGAGACATAGTGGAGTAAGACAATTACTTCATGGAATCTAAACTCTGTGCTCCTGTTAATTCCTCTCAAAATAAATTATGCCTTTTTACCAGCTTCATCACAAGGTCAGTTTCCTTTGCAACCAGAAATGGGTAATTGAAAGGGCTGGCATCATCCATCCTAACAAACCTACATTCTGTTCTCAACAACACAAACATTAAAAGATTATTTCAGCTTGTGGGCAGCTTATAAAGAACCAGGAGAGACCTTCTTGGAGGTTGGAATGGGAATTGTATTAACAGATTAGAATAATTGATTTCAAAAGCTAATAAATTATTAAAGCTGTACAAACCTGCTGGTTAATTCATTGAATTAATTTAATTTCCAAATTCAATGAATTAAATTGAATTTTGATCTTAAACTAACATTTCATCCCTACATCTTATCTATGTGTTTTGAAGAATGGCTTGATATAAATTTAAATGATAGCCTTGGCAGGAGCATACTGTAATCATCCAAATCTAGATACATAATAGGTCACATTTTGTCAGGAGAACTGCTGTTTCAATCCCCATTGAAATTAGTGGGAGTTCTTGGTATACTTTTTTTTTTTTTTAGTTGGGGCGGGGAGGTGCACTATTTGGCAAATATGTTTTAAAATGCTTGTAATAAAAGGGGAAATAAGCAGCCTGTTAATTGTTGAATATTTCAGCAGTTTTCTCATTAAAGTTAACAGGAACTGTCCCCAGAAGCAACCAAACACCCACACATACACTAGACAGGATTTTGTTGCAAAAGATTAAACCAAAAGTAGATCTGGCTTCTATTGTTTAGGTCATAAAACACTTTCACATAACATAAAGTAAAAGAAGTAATACAAAGATTAACATCTCTTCCTCTCTTAATCTGCTAATCGTGAATGGTATATTATATAGTGCTATAAATAAAAGGTATTTATGGCTTTGTGGTGATACTTTCAAAGCGTGGGTTGCATCCTGAAGTCCAATGAATAGAAATCCACCTCAGTGAATGTTTTCCCACCAGAGAGAAGGGAAGTGGTATCCGCTAAATCTTGCTTCCCCTACAAACTTTTTTGTCATCTGGTATTCCAGAAGTTTTATTACAAGCTGTCAAGGTATTATCATTTAAATAAAGGAGGGAACCCCATTAATTAAAGAGCCGAGGTGGCGCAGTGGTTAGAGTGCAGCACTGCAGGCTACTTCAGCTGACTGCTAGCTGCAGTTCGGCGGTTCAAATCTCACCGGCTCAAGGTTGACTCAGCCTTCCATCCTTCCGAGGTGGGTAAAATGAGGACCCAGATTGTTGGGGGCAATATGCTAACTCTGTAAACTGCTTAGAGAGGGCTGTAAAGCACTATGAAGCGGTATATAAGTCTAACTGCTATTGCTATTGCTAATGAAAAGGGAAAATATCCAGGTTCTGCATGATTAGTATCAATTATCTCTGGCATTCTAGTTGATGCATCATCAGTCTTTCTGCTCGGTGTTCATCCCCACTGCTGACCTAACTTGTTTAATATTTTATTTTTTTTTTGTATTGCAGTCTATTTCTTTTCATTTCTTACATTGTAGTTAGGAGCTGTGATACCATGCTAGCTGCGCATGTTAAAGCATTTTCTTCCATTTTAGTTTTTTCTAGGCTTATCTTCCATTTAATTACATGCAGTAGTTTGTCCCTGAATACAGATTTTATTTGAGATACAAGTAAATAGAAAGACTACGAATTTCTGTCAATTGATAACTCTTTTGGATATTCTTGTGTAAAGATGTGCTGCCTTAGATACTGATACTGAAAAAAAGATACTATCTAGGAGCAAAACTGAAACTTCCAAAATACTCTCATAGTCTGAACAAATGTTTCAATATTCAATATTCTAAAATTATTTTGTTATGTTTTCTTCAGTGCCATGAGATATTTATGCAAAACAAATACATTTAAGAACAAAAAAACACCTCTTCTTAGCAATATGCACATTGTTTCAGGATTGTTCTTAATGAAACCTGTGTAGAAAAAACTGATTTCTTCAACTCGTTGCCCACTAAACTATGCTTTTATCATTAGGGAATGTGATACTGTCTGCTCCAAGAACATACAACCATTTGAGGATGGAGCTACCTTTCAAAATTTTGAGAGGTACATTCACAAAGTGTCTTATCATAACATATTTGCTTTTAGCAGAATGATTACCATACTGTAGTGCTTATAGAGACAGTAACAAAACATTGATTTACGAGAAACTGAATTAGCCTCTCAAGATGGGTCAAGTCAGACATTTCAGGGTTTCAAGAGGCATTGCTTTGCATTATTGCATGCTGGTTTCTATTATAATGACATAATCACTGTTAAGCAGATGAGTCAGGAAGCCTTGTGGATATCAGTGGAAGAATCTCAGGGCACACTGATGCCCTCAGGCAATACATTGGTTGCCACTAATTGCTGTTTCTCTGGTCTGCCAAAAATGCTCCAAGTGATCCTTCTTATGGTGTTTAAACAACATCATCTCTGAGCACATATATAAAATGGATGTAGGCATGGGAGCCATTTAAAGGAAGGAAGGCGGCAAGGAACAGGAAAGTGAAGATCATGAATTTCTTCAATGCAACACCTCCCTCCCTCACCTTTTCAGGGAAATGATAACTTTTTCTAAATCTTTGAAGAGTGTCACCAAAAATGAATATAGAAAGAGAAGAATGGCCTTAAATTACAGCAAGAGAGATTCTGGAGTAATACTAGAAAAGACTTTCTAAGAGTGGTCCAACAATGGTATTAATTGCTGGGGGATGTGGTGTGCTTGAAGATGTTGAAGCAGAACTGGGATGGAGTCTGTGAACTATTTGGATTCTTGCACTGTGTATAGAAAAGTCCCCTTTCAAATCTAGGATTCTAGGATTTTAAGAAAAGGGAAGGAGGGTGCAGAAGCTTGGCAAGGCTTCAAGAAGCTAGTACAAGGAAAGGTAAACTAGGCGGCAAGAGAGTGAGAAAGAAAGGCTTGTATTTTCTAAATCCAAAATACACGTCTTTCTGTTGAGACATAAATAGTGCTTAATTTTTAACAGTTTATGTGCACTATGTATGAATTTAGATATGTATTTGGGGCTCTGTGAGAGAAGTCAGGTGCAAAGAGATAATTTGGAGGAAATTTGGAGGAAATGGTGGAAAACAGCACCCCTGGCCAAAATTGCTGCTCTGATCCTTCCAAAAGTGTGTTTTCTCATGTAAAAAAAGGCTGACAGCTTAATTCTACTTGCATCAGCATATAAAATCCTTCCATATCTCAAAAACCGAAGCTTCATTTCAGTGGGTTCATATCGGTAACTTTTAGAATTTCTTCAAACCACTGCTTAATGTAAACTCCTTTCATGATGCATCTGTTTCATACAAGGGTTTCCCCCCCCCCTCAGGACCAGCAGTTATTGGCCAATAACACCTTAGAAAATTTATGAGTTTTTGTGTTAAAGAGGTGTCTTTGAAGTTGCTTTACACACGTTGAAGTTTTTATCTGAAAAATATGTATGTCACCCCTCAAAGCCAGTTTTCCCGGGGCAGTTTACAAAGCCTAAAAGTTTTATGGTACCAAAAAAGCACTTTCCTTTGTCAGTGTACAGTCTCTGCAGATAAGGGATGAAAAAGAGAGATGAATCCAAGAAAAGAATTTTTTTTAGAAGTCCTGCAGTTTTCATAAGAAGTGGGAAGCTAATGAAAGCAGAAATTTGCTACACATGGTCCAATGCATAACAATGCATTGGTTCTAACCTGCCTTCAGAAACTTCCTTCAGATTTGTGTGCAAGAGCCCTGTTGCTCATCTTCAGGCATCCATATATAAAGTTCATTCAAATTACACTTTGGGAAGAAGTCACGTTGTTCAATTCATTGTATTTAACCCACTGACATTTTAACTAGTCAACACTTTGTGATTGAGTAACCTAAGTTCTCACCTTCATTTAGAAAGCAATCTAAACAACTTCATGTACAGCAGAAACATGGCTAAACTCCGTTGAGAGTTTTGGACTTCTATGGCTCAGTCTGGAGTATTGTGATAAAGCATCCAAAAGTCCTAGTAAACAATATATAGCTAAGCTGTAAACTGGTCAAACTGAAATACAACGATGCCTGAATTTAACTCATCCTAATTCAGCAGATGCCAGAGCCAACAGATCACATTTCTGTCTGCAATGACTGTCAAATCTACTGCATCTAAAATAGTTTGAATGAGTGAAATTTACATTAATGTTACATTGTCCATGGTGATTTATATCATTTGCATTCTGGTATTATTAAGCTGGTGAAATGAATGATGTAATTTGTAATCTAATAGACATTTAGAAGTAGCAGACAACCTTCCCCACAAGTGGTCCAGTAAACTGAAATTTAACTATATTTGATTTAGAGAAAATTCTGCCTAATGTCACATATTACAATAAAATATTGATTTAACGAACTATTTGCTGGTGGGCAATCTATTAAATCTAAGTTTACATCTTTTATGTCAATTACCCACTGTTTAATAAATGCCTTCATTTGCAGTAAAACTTCAGTTTAATGGACAAATCTTTACTTCAACAGATATTAAATGGGGTGTGAAGCCCAAATTAAAAATGTGTCCAGTATATTAAAAAAAAAACGAGGTCCACAAAACTGAGGTTTCAGTGTACAGTGTTCAAAATTATGTAGTTTATGTATAAAAGGAATCCATTACTTGTAGCATCTACCAAAGAAAGAAAAAAAATTATGGCTGGAGAAGAATTAGACGTAGTAAACCACTACGTATGCCTTGGCCAATGGATCTCTTTGGAAGGTGATACAGTAAAGGAAATTGAACAGCGTGTTAAATGTGGTTTGCAGGCATTTGGCAAGCATAATTTTCAAGAACAACCTCCCCTATGCCTGAAGAGAAAAGTTTTTGATCAGTGTGTGCTACTTGCTCTAACACTTGCTGGTGAAACATGGACACTAACCTCACAATCGATACAAAAGAAACAAATTGCACAAAAAGCCATGGAAAGATACATGCTCGGCATCACAAGACAAGATAAAAAGACCTGCACACGGATTAGGGAACAAACAAAAATATACAATGCCATCAAGAACGTAAAAGAAATGGAAATGGGCTGGTCACATAGCAAGAAGAACTGATGGCAGGTGGACCAAGACAGTCATAGAATGGATCCCACTTGATAAAAAAGGATGAAGGAAGAGGCCTTCATCCTGCAGTGGATAAACAATGGCTAAAATGTAATCTCTACAATACCTGTTGCAATGAATAAGAGTTCTATTTAACATATAGTATGTTATGTACTTATATATTACACGCACGCATACATACACGTGTGTGTGTGTGTTTCTGTATAGAAATACATAACATACTATATGTTAAATACAATTCTTATTCATTGCAGCAGATATTGTAGAGAAGATTACATGGCATTGACTTCCCACAATAAATATATATTCTAAAAAGTAAAATACTAACAAAAATCAAGTGCTCCCTTAGTTTATTTTTCTTAATTAGGATAAATACAGATAATCTGCATTTGAAAACCACAATTGGGATGGCAATACAATTCACTAATTTACATGGTCATTAAGTAAAAAGAATTGCATGATTGTTTCTGTCATTCTGACTATTTCAGCTTTTCCTTTTCACTGTTCCCCTGGCCTTTGGAATGCTCATCCCAGCATTGGGATAATTAGCAAGAGGAGAATTATGACTGCCAAATTTGATCTAAGAAATAATTTTCCAGATTGATATTCAAATAATTCTAATACATACCTTCTTTAAGGGCCATCATCATCATTCCAATTAAACTGATGGAATCTGAAATGATTAAGAATATTAAAATAATTTTCATTCTTTACTAATATAGATCTCAGATATTGAAGTATATTAATATATCTTTCTGAAATACCTGTGTAGTTCATATCATTCAATTAACTCAACCAAAGTAATTCTATTTAAGCTAATTTATACCCCCACATTACCTAAATTGGGAATCCTAATTTAGAATTAATTATTTCCAGATTTGGAATATATATATTCTTTAATATTTATTTTTAAATAGCCAATCTGATATTGTTTTACATTTATCTGTTCTATTCAATATTACTATAAAAATAAAGGTGAAGTATTCTTTATTTTTATTTTAGTATCTTGTAAATTGTTACATAATTTTTATATTTTGTACACCCTTAATGTGTTTTTCATTTTTTCTTTCTCATGTTTGTTTTTTCCCATTTTTCATTTTCTCTCTTATTATAAAAAACTTTAAAATAAAGTCATAATGAGTGTAAAACCTAATAAAAATCAAAACAAGGAATTAAAATCAAAGCCAAAATTAAAAACAATTATCCAGTTAATTAGAAATTAAAAATACAGATAGAATAACTGTGTTCTGTAGAGGTAAATGGTACTTACATCAAATGCTTCAGTTTAATTATACTTGCTAATTAAATGGGATGTAAATTGCCAAGTTCAGTGCAAATATTACTTCAGATGCATGGTTGCTATCAAAAAATGTTTTATCTAATTGAGGATCCAACATAGGTGAGGAAATAATGGGAAGCTGAGACCACATGGCATGTAATTGGTTCAATGAAACATCCTTCTGGGCAAGCCTAATTAGCTTACTTGTTGATTTAGTTTCATGGTGTTGCACTGAATTCTACATGTGAAAAGAAGTGACATTATGCAAAGCCTCATCCTTAATGAGGTCTGGCAATTGGAATATATTTGTTAGAATATTTTCTATTATTTTTAGAACATTCCCATCAATATAAATATTATTCGGTGATTAATAAGACAGTAAAAACATTCTCATTTCAGTTAGCTTTTAATTTTTGTTGTGTGTGTGTGTATTTGACATGACTTAAGGTTTCAACTTTGCTCCTTTAAATTGCAATATTTTAATATTGGGGACTGTACACACATGCACATTATTGTTTGAGTTTGACCTTGGCTCTCTGAAGAACTCTTTGTAAGACAAGGAAATTGTAATAAAATGCTTTAATTAATCAACACAGTAGCACACAAACATACTGATCTTAAAACTATTCTAAAATTGAAACAATCAAACCATGGCAAGATTAAAATGTTACCAAAGAAGAGTTGACCAGATCAATTTTCCCAGGCAGTGCACCTACAAAAAAAGAACACCAACAGTTTGAATTGTGCTTGGGAAGAGATATGAAGCTAATTTATTTTTTAAATGATATTTTAAATATAGAAATGAATAGCAGAAATAATCCTTTAAGGGAAAGAGAGCAATAAACCTGCTTCAGGTTATGAGGCGATCTGGCATTAATAACCGTCTATAACAAATACTGTTTTTGCTTCCATAATTTGTTTCAAATGTAGGATTTGTTTCCCTGAGCCTGCCTATATGTGCCAATGTATGTGCTGAGCAGGCAACTCAGCGCCAGCCATGGTCCCCTTTGTGTCGGCTCAGGAAGGAGGGGAACGGGGAGAAGCAGCATCCGCTGCCGCCGGATGCAGGGAGGGAAGAGCCAGCTACTCACCTCACTGTGCAGTAGTGGCAGCGAGAGGAGGAGTCACCGTCCCCACTGCCGCCGTGATCCCAGCCCAGGAGCAGAGGTGGTATTCAGCAGGTTCTGACCAGTTCTGGAGAACCAGTAGCGGACATTTTGAGTAGTTCGGAGAACCGGTAAATACCACCTCTGACTGGCCCTGCCCCCATCTATTCTCTGCCTCCCGAGTCTCAGCTGATCGGGAGGAAATGGGGATTTTGCAGTAACCTTCCCCTGGAGTGGGGAGGGAATGGAGATTTTACAGTATCCTTCTCCTGGAGTGGGGTGGGAATGGAGATTTTACAGTATCCTTCCCCTGCCATGCCCACCAAGCCACGCCCACCAAGCCACACCACACCCACCAAGCCACGCCCACAGAACCGGTAGTAAAAAAAATTGAATCCCACCAGTGCCCAGGAGGGTATCCTGTTTGTGTGCACGCGTGTGAAAGAGAAAGAGACGAGAGAGAGGAAAGGGGAGAAAAAGAAACAAATGAGAGAGAGAGAGAAGGGGGAGAGAGAGGGAGAGAAAAATGAGAGAGAGCTGGAGGGAGAGAATGAGAGAGAGGGAAAAGAGCGGGAAACATGAGAGAGAGGGGAGAGGGAGAAAGAGAAATGAGAGAGGGAGAGGGAGAAAGATGAGAGAGATGAGAGAGAGGGGGAGAAAGAGATGAGAGAAGGAGAGGGAGAAAGAGATGAGAGAGGGAGGGAGAGAGAAAGAAAGAGAGATGAGAGGTAAGGAGAGGGAGAAAGAGAGAAAGATGAGAGGGAGAAAGAGAGAGATGAGAGGGAGAGGGAGAGAGATGAGAGAGGGAGAGAGAGGGAGAGGGAGGGAGGGAGAAAGATAGATGAGAGAGGGAGGGGGAGAGGGAGAGATGAGAGGGAGAAAGAGATGAGAGAGAGAGAAAGAGAGAGATACCTGTTTCCCATAGAAAACACTGGGAGCCACCAAACCTCAGTAGGCGTGGCTGGGGGGGGTCATGTGACTGGTTTGGAGTGAGTGGCGTCGAGTTGGCCACATCCACCCAGGTTTTGTGGCTCCCAGTGTTTTGTTTTCTGTGGGAAACCGGTCCAAATAGCTCTTTGAGTATTTAAGGTTGCAGACCCCTGAACTAGACATACACATTCTTTATATGTTTTAGCCACCAGTCCCCTAATCATCTTTGTTGTTCTTCTCTGTACTCTTTTCAGAGTTTCAACAACTTTTTTTTATAGCATGGTGACCAAAACTGGATGCAGTATTCCAAGTGTGGTCTTACCAAAGCATTATAAAGTAGTATTAACACTTCATGTGATCTACTTGCAGCACACAATTGGCTCATATTTAAGTGATTGTCCACAAGGACTCCAAGATCCCTCTCACAGTTCCTACTATTTAGCCAGGTACTATATATATACACCATACTTGTGCATTTGGATTTTCTTGCTTAAATGTAGAACCATACTTTTTTCACCATTGAATTTCATTTTGTTAGATAGTGCCCAATGTTCAAGTCTGTCAATATCCTGTATCTTAAGCCTATCTTCTGGAGTGCTGTCTATTCCTGCCAGCTTGGTGTCAAATTTGATGAGTTCCTCATCTATCCCCTCATCCAAATCATTGATGAAGATGTTGAAGAGTACTGGGCCTAAGACAGAGCCTTAGGGTGCCCCACTGCATACTTCCCTCCATGTAGATGCAGTTCCATTGAGGACTACACATTGAGGGCAGATGGTCAGCCAGTTATGAATCCATCTGGTGGTGATGCTGTCTAACCCACATTTTTCTATCTTATCAAATAGTAGGTGGTGGTCTACTTTATCAAATGCCTTACTGAAGTTCAAGTAAATTACATCCACAACATTTCTCTGGTCCACTAATTTTGTCACTATGTCAAAGAATGCAATAAGATTTGTCTGGCATGATCTGTTTTTGACAGATGGTGTAGTGCATAAAAATTAGTATTGGCCACTCGAAAGAATCAAAATTCTGTATCATCCTTTCTTTGCCTGAAGTTGTTAAATCAGGCAGTAAGATCCAGCTTTGCACTGTTCTGCAAATTCCTCCAAATTCAAATGTCCAAACCCTGTAGACATGTTATGCAGAGAAAAATACATTTTATTTGAGTCCTTTTAATATGCTAACCACAACCTGATGCAGCTAATCTTTATAGCCCTGTTCAGGGAGCTATTTAAGTGTGCTTACCTGTATTATCGATCTTATCTTATTGAGTTGCATCAAGAAAATATGATAAAGTAGCTTCTTTATTGTTCTCCTTAGATACAAGCAAAGATAATGTGATAAAAGAAGAATGCACACAGAATGTATGAGTTTATTTACATTATACCCATACATTTAATTAATATATTTAAATGCCCTGTTCATCTAAACAGGACATTTTTCTCTCCCTAAGGGCAACCTATGTAGGATGTTTAAGAACAATTTTATAAGACAAGTTAAATTTTACAAAAATCATTCAGCAATTGTTACTTCTACACAGGAATCTGAACCTCGCTCAAATTTATACTGTGATGTAATGAATAAATAAATCCAATAAATTTGGGGGCTTAAATCAAATCAAATGTATAGTTAGGTTAATACCTAACGAACGTGATTTAAAGCATGAGCAATATTTCCACTTGTGTGAATGAAGTGAGTTGTACATATGTAATTTAATCTAGATATGAAAACTAAAATACACACTTTGTTCTCTATGGAATTTTTCTGACAGATGTATGGCCTAGCCTTTTTATGCTGATTCCTAAAGAATCCATAATATATTCCCCTCTGCCTTTTATCATGAAAAATCTAGTTAACCATTTTTGCAGTCTGGTATTTTTCAGGGGAAGAGACTCACAGGATTATCCTTTTGTAATCTTGATAAAAATGTCAGCCTCTTAACAGAGAGTTTCATCACAATTTTCTCCACTGGTTCTTAGAAACAGTAGGGAGAGAAGAACAGATGCGATGGAAAGACTTTGTATGAATGTCAAATAATGAACAATTGTCTGTTAAGCAACACAGTATGTATTTTATTTTATCAAAGGATAGAAAAGCCTTAATCTGTTTTTGTTCCCATCCTTTGCTTCAATATTTATTCATCAATACATTTGTTCCATTCTATTTCCATGTGGATCTTTTCAGTGGAGAAAAAAGACCATAAACTATATCAATTGGGTCATGCAACAGTCATGTTTTAGGTTTTAATTTGTGCAGTACTTTGGAAAAGACGGTGTATAATTTCTCCAAGAACAGGCAATTGTATTTTGTCAAATATTTTGTACAATAATAATTTGCACCTTTCTCATTGAGCCTGTGGTATGTGCAAACGTTTTTTCCAGCTCTTCTGAAGGCTAGTTCTAGGAGGAAAGGGGACATGAAATAGAGTTGGCGCCATTGTGGTACAGAATTTGGTAACAGTCTAGATTCTGAAGCAGATCTCATCAATTCACAGCCAACATTCTGAGGATTAAGGAGGGGAGATTTAATCTCTTCCAGATAAGTTGTTACTTCACAAAGAATTTGCGGAAGTCAGAAATAATGAAAGTTAATGAACAGTAAGTCTAAATGCCTCAAAAGAGTTGAAGATCAAGGATTGGAAGAGAATAATTAATCTTCCCATCTGAACATGTTATAATATTTCAGTCTGTGGAAAGTGTTTCATTATCCAATTAGGTAACACTAGCAACACTGATAAATAAATAAATTAGATAAAATAAAACAATAAACATCACCGTTCTCAGTAATAAAATTAGGTAGTACACCACAAAGACCAAGCTATTTTAGAAAATCTAAGTTAATTTTAAAAGAAACACTGAATATTATGTCCCATTTTTAAGAAGATTTCATTAACTTTGCATTCCTATAACTGCTTTGGAATATAAAATATTAATCTTGTCTCTTTGGTACTCTCAAATATAGCTTTTTAAATGGCATTGTCTGTGAAATTGATTTGGTAAAATGGGTATTTATGAGACCACTGTGTTTATAATCTATTTTTTCTCTGACAATGTTTAATACATAATCACATAATCAATTACATCCTGTATGTGGACATGACTGAATGTGATCAAGAGACACATAATCTTTATATATTTCAATACAGTATAGTATCATACATACTGTCACATTCTACGTTGAATGGACAACCTTATTCCTTCATATAAATATAATTTATCTTATTTTTAGAAAAAAAGATTCTTGCTATTGAATTAGTATCAAATGATCTTTTAAATGTCTATCAAATGTGAAACACCCCCACCCCCACATAGAGATGTGAAGGCCCGGAAAAAAACCAGAAAAATTCGGGAAAAAAATGGGTTTTTTCCGTTTTTTTCCTGAAGGCTTTTTTGTTTTTTTCCAAAAAATTGGAAAAATTGAAAAAAGAAAAAAAACATTGTGGAATATTTTATTTTAACATGATGAATAAAATATTTTAAGACAGGGTGTTCAAATATTTTCCAAATCATTTCTAAAAAAAAGTATGATATCAGATTATTCTAATTTCTGTGCACTGAGTGAGGACAAGCAAGTCCTT
>QLTV01003139.1:152793-170370 GCA_003457575.1 Thermophis baileyi | reverse complement strand
AACTGCTTGCTGTGTGTTGGCAGTCTGAGAGAGAGTACAAAGGAGAAAGTTAGATAGAAAATTCCTCCAAATTTGTAAAAGAATCAATGATAGCATGGGCCTAAAACTTTGGGTACAACATTGAATTAGAGTATTGGGAACAAATTTGGTGAAAAAACTATAAATTGACTATGTTGGCCCCATATAAAGAAAATACATATAAAATATTTTATAGGTGGCATTTATTACCAGCGAGATTGGCAAAAATGTATCCATCTGTGGCGCCCAATTACTGGAAATGTAAACATACACAGGGGACATTCTACCACATGTGGTGGACATGTCCACATACAAAGAAGTACTGGGGTAAAATTAAAAAATGGATCGAGGAGATAAGGGAACAGAAATTGGAGCTGAGACCAGAATTGATTCTGTTTGGAATAATAAAAGAAAACATGAGAAAGGAAATCTATTATATTATTCAACATATAATCACCGCAGGAATAATTACCTTCGCCCAAAACTGGAAAAAAGAAAAAACACCCTCGAATACAATGATTATAAAAAAGGTGCGCAGAGATGAGCAAATTAACAATGGAGCTAAGAGAGAAAGAGGAAACAATGTATTACAAAGTTTGGAATAGATGGTATAATTGGCTGGAAAGGGAAAGTAAAATTAATGTGTAAAGTAATCTAACATGATGTAACAAAATAAACGTAAATGTAAAATGTAAATAGATGTAAAGTAATATACAATGTGTATAAAATTGTAAATAGAAATAAGAATGTTTAAGTTAAGAAATAAGAGCCTGAAATACGGAAAATGTAAAACGAAGAAGAAACTTCCGATAGCGACAAGCTGTATTAGTGAATTATGTGTTGTCTTTTTAATGTGAAAAATCAATAAAGAGTATTTAAAAATAAAATAAAATAAAATAAAATAAAATAAAAAAACAAATAAAGCCAAAAAAAGATGGCGACCGCATGCACAGTGCTGGAAGTCACCTTCTGAGCATGCTCAGAAAATTTTTTTTAAAAAAAAGATGGCGGCCCCCATGGACCGGCAACCACCGATCCAGTTCGGATGACGTCACTAGCAGGTCGCTACCGGTTCAGGCGAACCGGTAGGAACCCACCCCTGATGCAATCCATGATATGGAAGGTGCTGAATATAAAATGTAATGATTTCCCAGACAATGTTTATTTCATTCCCCTCTCCATACAGCCATGCATAGGAATACCGTATGTATTGTGGTGCTTTCCAGATTTCCAGCTCCTGTATAGTAGCTTCTTGCCATCAGCCCAGTTGTTTTACCTTGGTACATTGTTCCCTTACATTGGGGAAAGGGAAAACAGAAATAACAGGGGAAGGCAATTGTAATCTGCAAAGAATTTTAAATAAAATTGTTATAGTCATCTTAGTTTTACTAGTTTCCTTCTTAAATAAATTTTATTTAAAAATATAGCACTCATTCCCAGCTTAGGAGGCTCCTAGTTTTTCTTGCTTTCTTCTTTCCTCCTGTTTTACAGAAACCCAACCATAAGTGAAAAAACTGAATGTCTCTTTGCCCAATCAAGGACAATACTCCCAACAATGTCTAGCTAGCAAATCAGAAATTATCTCAGGGCTAAGCCTACCTTCTAAAGGAGACTCAAAATTTACAGTGATGCAGACTGTTCTTCCTTTGGGCCTGAACATGAAGAGCACTTCTTTGAAACAAAAATTGAATTTCATCTATTAAAGGCCTCTTAGCATGGAGTTGATTTATCAGATGTCCAGTGGTGGGATTCAAATTTTTTTACTACCAGTTCTGTGGACGTGGCTTGGTGGACGTGGTGTGGCTTGCTGGGCGTGGCTTGGTGAGCGTGGCAGGGGAAGGATACTATAAAATCTCCATTCCCTCCCCACTCCAGGGGAAGGTTACTGCAAAATCTCCATTTCCTCCCCATCAGCTGGGAGGCAGAGAATAGATGGGGGCCGGGCCAGTCAGAGGTGGTATTTATTTCTCTGAACTACTCAAGATTTCCACTACCGGTTCTCCAGAACTGGTCAGAACCTGCTGAAACCCACCTCTGGCACCATCATGCATTATTATAACTAGGGGGTCATCAGGTGATGACACAAAGAAGGTGAAGGTTGTGTTGGAGGGAGCTCCACTTATGATTCAGATCTAACTCATGTATTCAAAAAGAGGACTTTGAAACAGCATTTAAACAGGAGCTATGGTAGAAGTTTCTGAGTAAACATATTGTGATATTCTAAATAAGCTTTATTGGTTTGTGATACATTATGCACTTAAAGAAATTCAAAAACTTGAAAATTAACAGTTTTATTATGTTCTTTAAAACTTACCCAAATTGCTCAGTAACCAACGGATACAGTTCTCCTGTTAGGAACATTTTAATCTCATTCATTTACACAAGAAAAAAGCCATAAAGATTGTTTTGAATTTCTAAAAAGTGTAATGTAGAGCTTTCATACTTAAAATATAGGTTAATTACTGATACAAGATTTTAATTGGGATGTTCCTGTAAGAAATAATAAAACTTAATTAACAATTTTACAGAAAAATACCAGTAATGCACAGTTTAGTTTTAACTAGAAAATGTAAATGAGAGCCTATTAGGTATAGTAGTTAAGATACTAGACTAGTAACCAGGAGATTGTGAATTTTAGTCCAGTCTTAGACATCTGAGTCACTTAGGCCTGTCACTCTGTCTCAGCCCTAGGAATCAGTCAATGGCAAACTACTTCTGAAAATCTTGTCAAGAAAACTGCAGGACCCTGTCCAGTAGTCACCAGGAGTCAAAAACTGATTCAAATAGAAGGTGATTGAAGTTAGAGAAACAGTTTTAAAACTGGATAGTTATGAAAGTGGTAACTGTGTCTGAATTTAACAAGAAAAACCTGTTGTTCCCTTTCATTGCCAATTGCCCTTGTGTGTTTTCAATTAAAATCTATTTTGAGACAGCACTTTTTGTATGCTTAATATAATAAAGCTACTTATTAAAATAGATTTCCATTTGCTCCCCATGTAAACCAGAAATGAATGAATGCAAGAAGTTTTTTTTATGGCAATCTTAAAGTTCCCATTATCACTATCTATTGGATAATATGTGACATTGTCCTTGAATATAGTATGCAAATTTCAATTAGCTTAAATTCTTCTTCAAATGAAGAAACTAGAAAACATTATTCCAGTCATTTTACGAAGAAAGATTTAAATACTCTGGCAGCCCCTTTTATAGAAATCTGCCTAGAGACTATTCTCTAGTGGAGGCTGTTTTTTGTACTCCCTTATTCTTTGAGAAACAGTGAGTGGTACCACAGAAAAAGGCCTCTGTTTTGGAGCTCAGAAAAGCTGAGTTGGTGGGCTTTGGGGTTATTTTAGTGAGCATTTGTTCAGTTTGCCCTTCTGATCTTTAATTGCTGTTCTCGATTTGTGTAACTCTGAATTTTATTAGGTGTAATTGTCAAGTGAGCTGCCTTGAATGGGCAGTAGCCCTCACTCAGCAACCTCTCATGTAGCAACCATTCAGAGTTACAATGGCATTAAACAAGGAGGCATCATTTTTGGCAGCATCCCCCTGTTCTCATCATTGCCATTTGCAACCTTCACTGTCAGTTTCCAACAAGCAAAGTCAATGGCAAAACTGGCAGGAAATCATAAGTCGCAATCGTGTAATGCTGCACTCAATGACCATGCACAATTTGCTGAACAACCACAATGGGAGCTGCCAGAATTGCTATGTTGGTGCAGTCATATGCTCTCTTTTGCTTGCCAATCGCATTGCTTAGTGACTTGAGTTTCCAGTCCCAATTACAGTCATCAACTGAGGACTTCCTATAGAAAATACAAGCTTTAAAAAAATATTAATAATGAGTCCATATATTATACCATAAGATCTGAGGATCCCTGAGAGGTTATGTCCATCTGGCTCCTTGCAACAATCATTACTAAAGTAATCAGTATGTCTGTATGAAATATGCTTTCCAGTTTGTTCTGCTCTAGAGAGGCAAACTGCTTACGGAATACTTCTGCCTCCAAAAATCAGATGTGAATTATTACCACACACAACTGTCCCTGCAGTTGCTTTTATGGGCTTAGTAATAGCCTAACTGCACTTTCTGTTTTATAAAGTTAGCAGACTCCAAGTGTTTAATTACATTTCCAACAATCTTAATGGGACTAGTATGTTTAACATTATGTTTTAAATGAATCTGAAAAATCCAGGTTATCCTTCTCTTTGTGCTGCAAAGGAAAAACTTAATTGTTACTACATGCACCCTGGATTTGAACAATTACTCCATTACAAACAAACTTATTTCAATATCCTAGTGCATACAAGCAGCCTTATACGTAACTTATGAACTATATGAATTTATTTCTTATAAGCTACTGAATAAAGTAATGATAATTATCATAATGAAGAATGAAGTCAGACAGGACGCAATTTTTTCTTTTACTTTTCAAGAGAACAACATGTCATCTGAATGCCAGTCCTATATCCAATTTTCTGAATCTCATTAGAAAATTATTCATCCCATTCTTCATCCATCTTGTCACAATCTCTCATAATTCATATAACATCTTAACTTCAACAGACAGCTTTCAATTACCACTAGTATCGGGTTTTTTTACAGAATTTTTCATCCAGGTCCTCTGCCTGGAAATTCGAATCAAGTAACAGGTATATTTATAGCCAATTGTGTTTTCAAACATTTTCAGCTATACAATGAATTTGATTTTTGTGTTAAAAATCTTGAGCAAAATCATTTTATAGCTTTATATTTTTTATAAATAAATTTGATGTGACACTATTTTACTAGCCTTGTGCTATTGTTGGCCTATTACAATAGTGTGGTCAGAAATAATATACAAGGAATATTCAATTAAATCATGCATTGAGAATATACAGTGCTAATTAATCAAGGATCAAATAAATATTAAAATAGTAGTGGAACAGTAAGACTGATAATCTAATAATATAATTTAATAATAGTTCAATTTCTACTTTTTCCAACATTTCTGGTATCTTCCTATCTTTTCTCCATCATTATTAAAGCTGGCTCTAATTTGCATTCTTGTTAAATTGTATATTAGCATTTCTTCATTCAAAGGAATTTGCAGATAGTATTGATACAGTGACACGAGTAGAAAGACATACAGTTTACACAGTTAGTAGTATATGTGGTGTGGAAAAAGTGTTGCTGTTTTTATGGTGACCCATAACATCAAGATCTTCACGAGGCCTACTACAGTATTATTTTTGGATTGATATCCTTGGTAGCTTTAAGTCTGATCTATTTAAAGCAACATATCATTACAGTTCTTGGCTTTAAAAAGTCATTTTTGTAGCAATTCTGAAGCCAGTGGAATGCTGGCACTGACTCAGCTATTTTATGCCATAACTGCACTTGCAGCATTGCCTTACCATTTTCAGAATATCATCTTTTTGGACACTGATGTGAACCTTTTTCTATATTAGAAAATAAAATTAGCCAGTTAGGAAGTCAGAGCCAACTTCTTGCTAAAGCTGCAATAAATCTTGCCTTCTAAAAGAAGGACATGGGAATGTATAGTTGCTAAAAACAAAATAATAAACCTTCCAGTGGTTTTCAGAACTGAATATCTCATGGATTATAACCCATGTTCATCAAAAGGATCTGATAGATTCCATGTCCAGATTAAGTCAGTTTGACATATATTTAAGCACAGTGAGCCATGTGTTTTACATACTTTACTGAGATTTATATATTTTCTTCATTAGTCCTAAAAAAATGAAACTTGAGTTGCAGCCCTGGAAATTTACTTTAGGATGCCACACTGGTTGCAGATAGATGGGGAAGGAATATTATAATGTTCATACTGAACATTATGATATGATAAGACAGAAATTCTAACATTTTATTATACATATCTAACATTTATTATACATTTATTATGCAATCTAACATTTAGTATACATTTCAGAAGATTTGCAGAGGCATGTGTAAAGTTCTGAATTTTTATATAATTATTGGCACTGCATATTTCAACATAGAAATGTATCTGCTACACAGTTTACATTAAAGCTGTGGATATGCATTGAAGCCGTGTGTCTCAAAGTCCAATGGAAAAGACTTAAAAGAGTTTCTAAAGGTACTTGTATATATATATATTCATGTGAGTGGAGGGAGTAAAATCTGACAGATGGATTTTGATAAAGTAATGCAGGTTCTTTTATAATTATTTTTGATGCAAATTAAAATTAAAGCAAGTTACGAAATTCAACAATTGTAGGGATTGCAAAGAGCAAAGACAGGCAACGCTTCTGAAAGCGTTTAACTGTAAATTAAACAGAAGAATATTTAAATTAAAGGATTATGGGCCTGAAGTGTGGCAAGTAAACTGATAGAGGTATAAAGGAAAAGAGCATTTGGGTAACAGCCATCACAGGAGTAAAATGAGATAAGGATCAACAAAAATACAACAGAGAAGGAAGGAAAGGATTAAAGTAACGAGATGCAAGAGGGAAGGGAAACTGAAGAAAATAAAGAGGACTTCCCAAAAGTCTTGGCTACAGCTATGGAAAATGGATAATAAAGAATACATTTTGTTTAAGTGCAGTACATGTTCTTCAGCCAACTTTGGTTCACACTCAGGGAGGGAAACTGTTACAATTTATGTGACTATATCAAGTGTCCCCCCCCCCAGCCCTTTCCCCCCCCCCAAATAGCTTGGAATGAGACAGAATACAAATGTCACTGCCAATTGTGATAGTGCATTATCACAGTAGCCCTCCTAAATACCTCCCAACCTAGGCCATAATTGGAGGAGGGGAACCAAAATCATTGTATAATAGATAGTAAAATATGGTTTCTGTCCAAATCAGTGTTTCTCAATCTTAATAACTTTAAGATGTCTGGACTTTAACTCTCAGAATTCTGGGAGTTGAAGCCCAGACATCTAAAAGTTGTTAAGGATGAGAAATGCTGGTCCAAACTACTGTTTTCAGATTGGAATTGCCATCGGTCATTCATATGCATTGAATCCAGTTGAGGATTTAAGGTTGCAGTGTTTTATTTATCCTACCATCTTATTTTCTTCCGAAGTGTATCTAACTTATCTGATAGAAAACTTCTTGCTCCCAAATAATTATCTGCAAAAATGTGTGTTGTCTTACATTTCCTGAAAAGGGGAGAAAAAAAACCCACCGAAAAGGAATGGTAGGAAGTGCAAATAAAGTGGTGGGCATACCTACAAATTCAATCACGCTATATGAAAGATAGAAAGGAATGGGGTATTAAGAAAGAATTAACGATGCTAGATAAAATTTTATTAGGAACGGATGAAAAGGTGATAAAGAAAACTTATCAATATCTATTGGAATATAAAATGGCGGAAGAGCAAGTGAAGGAAACTATGGTAGTGTGGACCAAAAACTTTGGTTACAATATTGAATTGGATAAATGGCAAGATCTATGGGAGAGAAATAGGAAATTAACGTTAGCCACCGCGTATAAAGAAAACTTATATAAAATGTTCTATAGGTGGCACTTTCCGCCTACAAGATTAGCGAAAATGAATATCACTGCAGCGCTAGGATCATTTTATCATATGTGGTGGTCATGCACAAAAGCCAAGGAATTTTGGTGTCAGATAAAGACATGGTTGGAAGAGATGCTAGCCCAAAATATACACTTGAAACCAGAACTATTCCTATTAGGAATTATAAAAGAGAAACATAGTAAAGGAGTGATATATTTAATGCTGCACGTTATAACAGCAGCAAGATTGGTTTATGCACAAAATTGGAAAAATAGAGATATCCCCTCTGAAGAAGAGATAATAAAGAAAATATTGGTTTGCGCGGAAATGGACAGACTGACACTAGAACTTAAAGGTGAGACAGAATACCATGAAATTTGGAACAAAATGTACCAATGGTTGGAAATGAGGAAAAGGAGTCGGAACAGAAAATATTGAGGATTTGTAGAACTAAAACTGGACAATACTTAGACAAACATACAAATGAGGACAAGGGATATGTTTATAATATCAAAGTAGAAATGTACGATAAGTAGGAATTGTATTTGTTGTTATGTTATAATATGTATGTAAATGACAAAGCCAGGAAGGTCGTACTGTGTCCAATGTTTTAATGTTTATTTAATAAAAATTATTTTTAAAAAAGAAAGAAAGAAAATTAGCTGTGGCTAGGAGAGGCTACTTGCTTGCACAAACAGGGATTCGCTTTCTTTTTGTTCCATTCTGTGGTTGCCCCTCACCTCATCTCAACCCAGTTTTGTTATTCCCATTCTTTTTACTTCTTTTCCAGGGCAGTAACTTTATCAAATCAGAAACCTTTAAAAAAAACACTTCATACAAGAAGATGAGAAGTGTGTGTGTGTGTGTGTGTGTGTGCACCAATTCTTTCAGGACTGGGCATTAAATGTTATTAAATATTTATTGACTGGTTATTAATTATAGTCTCACTGTTGGACTTCCAGAATGCATAAATAGAATTCCAAAAGGAAGGAGTCAGATAATTGCAATATTCAGCCATTAGAACTAAGAGTCTGCAAGCTGATAAAGAGATCTTAGTAATTAAAAATCTGAAAGCTAATGTAGCACTAGCACTTAGACTTATATACCGCTTCATAGTGCTTGACAGGCCTCTCTAAGCAGTTTTCAGAGTCAGCATATTACCCCCAACAATCTGGGTCCTCATTTTACCAACTTTAGAAGGATGGAAGGCTGAGTCAACCTTGAGCCGGTGAGAATTGAACTCTTGGCAGTTGGCAGATTAGCCTACAATACTGCATTCTAACCACTGCGCCACCACAGCTCTTATATAATTATTTTATCTTGACACATCTTAAAAATACTAAGAAAGGATAATACTATACAACAAAATAAAGCAGTCAATGCTAACGACTGACAGACTGAAGAAAAATTAGAAAGACAAGTAGAAACCAAGATTGAAGAAAAAAGGGGTTTAACAGTGAAATTAAGAGAATTTTACAATCGGTGGGGAATTTATAACATTCAATTCAATGAGAGGAAAATGGAGAAGTTCAAAAAATATGTGGCATTTCAAGAAATGTTTTATTGTAAAGGGGCATCTACATAATGCAGCTGAAAGTGGAGAAACTTTCTTCTGACATTTCTTTCTTGTTTAGACTGGCTCACCTATTACTGCTGAATTGCAGCTTAATTAAATTTTACTGATATCCTACTCTTTTGCCTTAAAAGGGTAAAATAACTCAAACAGCTAATAAAATATAATTGTAGTTCAAAAGTATAATTAATAATTTAAAACAATACATTTTAAATCATTTTGCTTTAATAAAGGTGCCTACCTCTCATCCTTACCACTTGTAAAAAAAAATCATTCATTTTCAGATTGGCAATTCCAATCTGAAAGCATGAGTTTGGATCAGTGTTTCTCAACGTTAACCTCTTCTCCCATATAATCCATATGGCAAATGGCACGTGGCAAGTGGCAAGTGGCAGCCATTTGCAAGTTAAATTCTGCTGGAGATTTTTTCATTTTTAGATTAAAAATATGACGGTACTATTCTGTTCTTAAAAATCCTTTATATTTTAAGTTTGTGATTACATCTACCTGTGCTAAACATAAACTGACTTTTAACTTCTCGAATCATTTGTCCAACTTTTGGCTCAGTTTTGTCTTCTCTAGCAAGTTAAGAGCAGCTCCTGAAGTGTGCGCCATTGGTCTTTTACCTGACTTGATTTTCCTTAACTGGATCATCCAAGAATCACACCTGGAATCTCTATTCAGCTTTTTCAGGCAGTGTCTTTTGATGTACCTAAATGTGTTGTTCTGTAACATCTGATTGGGTACTTGCTACACAGAAAGAAAGGGAAAATGCATTCTGCCTCTAAAAGAAAAGTCAGTGGTAATGAAAGAAGCATGGAATGAGAGAATGATCTGAGAAAGATCTGGCTTTGCAAACATCCATTTAAATTAACAGAATGTAAGAATACTATGTTTCAAGTACAGTATATCCAAGCACAAAATCTTAATAGATATTAAGGATAATGCAGTTCGTTTTTATATAATCCCCACTTAAAGTAGCCAATGCTAGAGTGTTTTTTTTAAATGCATTACAAATGATCATCTCTTCCAAATGCAGTCAGATTATTCAAGCACAAAGGCTTAAGTATGAGGCATTTTATATTGGTGACATGCTGTTCCTTTGATCCTGTATCGTGTTCTCTTCAGATGTTCACACTGGGTACTATGTATTACTGTTTCTTGTGTGACCCTATCCTCTCAACTAAGGCCAAACCTCACTTTAATTATATTTCCACCGTATAATGTTGTCTGTGGGGAAGAAGAAAATATTTGTGGATTCTTTTTTAAAAATATCTTTATTATTTGTAACGGAACACTCTTTAATCTTAAAAAAAAGGTTAAAAAAATTAAAATGCAAAGTAAGAAGGAAAAGAAAAAAAATACATTTTATATTTATCAAGTCACTGGTTTAACAATGAATTCACTACTATAATATAAAAAATATAAGATACTATTGTAAGTTCTTTAGTCCATGTTTGAAATATCCCAAAATACTCTTTTTATAGAGATACGTTATAGATTTCTGTAATAGATTCCCTCAGGCAAGAAACCAATTTAGATGCCTTTGAGGCAACCAAAGCATATGGTCCATATTGATTTTTCAGGACATGCTTAAGCTGATGATACCTCCAATGTTGTGAACTGGGAAGACCAAATTCAATCTGATGTTGAAAAAAATCATTAAAATAGTACTACATAGCAATTGATTTAAAATCATAATGCCAGCTTCTGCCCAGGCTTTCCAATAAAATAATTTCACTAATTTTCAAAGTAGATTTTTTTTCTAAAGAGTTAGATATTCATGAATCTCATTATCAAAACTCAGTTTAAATCCCAATACGGCCCAAAGATTTCTCACTGCTTGGACTCCTAGATATATGATACATTTTTTGCTATATATTGTTCCAAGGACTTGCCATAATTGTGAAGGAAATAGATACCAATTTCTAAGAAATACTGCTCCACTATATTTTCATTCCACCAGCAGGTGGCTGATAAAATATTGGCCCATTTGTATTTTTCCTCAAATTGTAAAGTCAATTTAGCTAAGGAAAACCTTAGTGATCCACCCTCCCCGAATTATTTCCTAAATTATCATTATGAATCCAAAGGAAATATTTATTTTATATTAACATAGGAGTACTTCCAAGAACAAATCAAACAAGGGACAATGCTCATTTTAATAACATTAACTTAACCCCACAGACTTAAAGGATTTGCAGAATCTAAAAATCTCAAAAGTCCCCATGGTTTTATAGGTCAGAAATAGCCGTTTGCAAGACATTGGTAAGGTAAAGATTGCACAGGGCTAAAATGCTGTCAATAGATATCTATTTTTTAATAGTGATGGAATGGTTTATAGTTGTCTTACGGCTAAACAGTGTTCCTTTATTGATTTTGTTATAAAATGTTATATATTGACTGAAAAATATATAATAACTACTGGAAAGTAGTATTGAATGCCAGTTGATCTATTCTGAGGTTTAAACTAATCCCTACTCATTGTTTTTTATTTATATCTCTGTCAAATTAGAATCAATATTCCTGTGTTCTCAGCTAATAGGCTGAACTAGTTTTGAGTTAAGTTGTACTTTACTCTTAGCTTTTGGCTAGCTATTAGTTTTTTTGTGGGGTTAGATATGCAAATATGTTAGCCTCAGACGGATTGGCTTGTCTGCTTGTGTTGACATGCCATCAAGCTGAGTTTACCTTAAGTTACACAGGAAAGCAAGAAACGGTCAGAGTTATATGTAAATAAATTATTAGTACATTGTGGCATATGGAATCCTCCTACAGCCATCTGTTAGGCATTCTGATGCCAATCTTACCTTCTGCTTATAAGACTTTACACTGAAAAACCTACAGCTGCTACATTGTGCCACGGTAAACAGTTTTCCTTTTAGTGTTGTTTTCTGCCTGTTGTCTAGACTGGGTTTTGTATGAATCTGTATTACATACAGGTAGTCTAAGCTATTTGTGTGCTTTTGTGTATTTTTCTATTTTTATGGACTCATTTGGTTCTGAATGCCACCCAGAGTCAACTGAAGTTGGGTAGATATTACAGAATTAACAAATAAACAAACAAATAAATAAAGTTTATGTTAAAGCTCTGCCTTGAATGCAAATTCCTTAATTAGGGTCAAATTGTATCCTAGGGAAATTCAGTTCCAAAAAATCCCAAGTTCCAAATTAAGAATAAAATTCTCCAAAATTGATGATGCTATTTTTATTGTGTTGGTGTTCCCGCAACTCTCTCCCACTGACCCAGTTAAGAATGTTATAAGAATTTGGGCTTTTAATGGAAAGGCTTAAGCATCCTCCAAAGTTTAGGAACAAGGAGCTCCATTTTTAATTTTATTTATTTATTATTTATTTGTCAAACTTATATAAACACACCCATTTCACCTAAGTGACTCTGCACAGTTTACAAACAAAATATGTGATTTTATTAAAGGAGATTGTGCTATTCTTAATTACCTACATGCACACATAAACGTGCATATATCAAAAGGAGAGAAGGAAAACAAAGAAAAGCTATGTAAAAAATTTGCCATTCAGGGTACAAAAGAGCTCTACAACCAAGGATGGAAGTCAAATGCTAGAGAAGCGAGGGTCATCTTGATACAGCTGTTATATTCTCTGAGGACAACTCTACTCTTTATATCTCAATCATATGAATCATACACATTTTTACTATACAACCTATTATTTTCTTTAATTAAAAAAAGATTAGCAAAGTAATAAGAAGACAGGGGGATATGCAGTTAGACAATGACAATATTTTCACACAGTGAAATTGTGTGAAAGAGGCATGGTCTAGGTACCAGTTTCATTTATTAGAATAAAACTGAATTCTATTAATTTAACTGATGCTTATTTTCCTTATTAATATTTCACTCTTTCGCCATTAAGATTATTGCACTTCTCTGGCAATTTAACCACTAGCTTCTGCATTTTAAAATGTTGCTCAAGGAATTGTTTTCCTCATGGTTGGCTGTACCTTGTTATTTTTAATGCAGCACACAAGATAGGTAAGCATTTTAATTATCTAATTGAAGAAAACAGTAAATAGATGATGTTTAGTAAAATAAATGACATAACTGGACTGACATTTATAAAACTATTGAAATATTATCTTTATAGCTTGTTTTATTAGAAAGCAAGTGGAGCATCCAAAATCGTAATTATATTATTATCTGGTTAAGATCAGACATAAGCTAGAGCCTAAAATGCAAAATTCATTCAGTTCCTAAGCCAATATTGCATATAAGACTAAGTGGCCATTGGATATAAACTACTGTACCTTGGAGAAAAATGGTTTACTGGAAATGTATTATACTTCAGAGATAATTTTCCTTTTCTTGGTTATAGCGTAGATATAATGCAAAATTCAGCCATTCCTTTTAAATTATTCAGAAAAGTTCAAAGGTATCGAGCTGACTCTTTGATTTCAGCCTTTTATGCTTTCAGTTTGAAAATGGTAAGGATTAGAGAGAAGATGTTTTCTGATGAATATAGCTCTCTTTAGTTCTAAAACTAACCTAAAGTTAAGAACTTCCATAGAGAGTCTATGAGGAGTCAGATGCAAGAAAGACAAAGTGTGCAATAAACAACTTTTAGCAATAGCACTTGGACTTATATACTGCTTCACAGTGCTTTACAACCCTCTCTAAGCGGTTTACAGAGTCAGCATATTGCCCCCAACAATCTGGGTGTTGTGGCCTGTCCGCCCCTATAGCAGCCAAATCAGAGGAGGAGGAGGAGGCGTGGGAATCAGGGTCAGCATCAGGGCAACCTGGGAGCTCCGAGGGGGAAGAGGGAATGGAGCTGGCAGAGAGAGAGAGACAGAAGCGGAGCCTGGGCTATCCATCAGCCCTCAGATGGAGGCTATCCGTCAGCCCTCAGGTGGAGAGTCAACAGCCCCCAGGTCTGGAGGTGGTTGATGAAGAAGAGGAGGAACAGCTGGGTCCAGTGCCTGATGCGCGGCTGCGCAGAAGGAAGAGAAGAGGAGAGCAGTGTAAAGCTGTGGGCCGATCCTGGGGAAGGAAGAGCCACCGCTGCTAGCAAGGCCCCACCCTAGCTCTGGGGATAAAAGGCAGAGGGTGGAGATGAATAGGTGTGGCAGACAACTATTCATCTTCCGGCCAGACAGACTTGTTAGCATGCGAGAGAAACTTTTTGCCGGGGCTGCCAGCATTTCTAATAAAGGAATCTTTTGAGTTCACATCAGAGGGTTTGTTGTGTTTGGGGAGCTGGGTCAGAACACTGGGTCCTCATTTTACCAAAAATGAGGAAGGATGGAAGGCTGAGTCAACCTTGAGCCCCGTCAGGATCGAACTCCTGGAGCGAGCAGTGAGTCAGCCTGCAGTACTGCATTATAACCACTGTGTCACTACGGCTCATATTGTGGAAGCTAGATCGAAGTGCACATTACATATTTATGTATTTATTTATGTGAAAGTTACGCTGCTTCAATTCATTCAACTCTTAATGTGTTTCTGGGGTCCTGGATCTAGTATACAGGCAGTAAGCCTTTTTCTTGTCTCTCTTCTCTGTCTGCAACTCTAAACACATCATTGTCTGTGTTTTCCTAGAAATAAAAAATTGCATTTGACCATGGTAAAAATTCAGATATAAACATCAGCTCTCATTTATCAAGTTACTTTTTACAACACATAGCACACGTAATATAAGCACACATGGAAACGCTTGCAAATAGACAGGCACATATTGAAACATACTGTAGTACACGTAGTGCTCAACTTACAGAGGTGACCATTTTCCTAGCTTAAAATGTGACCAACTTTGCACTCAGTAAGATGTTCCCTGCTTCAAATATACTGATCATCTGTTGCAGTATAACTCATGATAGCCTCTCCCAATCCATTTCCATAAACAAGCGAACAAAAAAGATAACATAAAATGTGATAACAATAATAGTAGTCTACTACCTTACACGATATTTTCCTTCCCAGCAGCAAAACAACAGACTGCATTTAAGTGTTATGTAACATGTGCTTAGCTACCCTGCGCTCTACATCTTTACCTAAAATACTAATGAAGCCTGCTTTTTTTTTAAAAATAATGATTTTTAAACTGAATTATTTACAAATTGATTCATGTATTTATTTATTTGCATGGAACAAGGACATACTTAGGATTTCTTTCATGGATTGAGTTACTATTCTATCAGAGCGTCACTGATATTGTGGCTTTCTGAGTGTAGATAAAAGATGGGTTCCAATTTTCTGAAAACTGTGATCCCAACCATTTTGTTGATAAATGATCCCTTACCTCTTAAGTTAGCACTTTGCCAGTGGTGTCAAACTCGCAGCCCATGGGCCGGATGCATCACTGGCCACACCCATGCCTGGTTTAGTGAAGGGGGGAAAAGTCGCAATACGTCACGTGATGCCGCGAGTTTGACACCCCTGCACTATGTACAATTGACAGGATCACGACTTCATTAGCTAAACACATTATAAGAGTATCATTTATATCAATGATTTCTGTGCCATTTTGCAAAGTCATTAAAATCCATTAAGAGAAGATTTCACCTTCTTTTGGTTGCAAAATTTCACTATTTGGGAATATGAATCCAGCTTTAAAAAGTTGAACCTCCTTTACTATATTTCTAAAAGAATATTATTTTCCTGTGTATGCAATAGAATAATATCCTGTGGGGTTTTTTTTGTTGAGAGCTATGATACAATGGGGATACAATTGTCACCAATTAAGTACTATGAGGAATTGCTGGATCAGATTGTGGAAGCATATATAAGGTACAAGGTTAGAATCCATTTGCATGCTAACATGTTTTTAAAGTCTCTGTGGAGACTACATTTGGCAGTCATAAAAGCTATTTGAACACCTTGTCTTCTACCCGATTCCAGATATATATGTAGTGATTTATCATTGAAGAGAGAGGCACATTTATTTCCTCTTTTTCACTGGTAGATGTTTTTATTTCAAGGGATTTAGAGGGTTTATTTAAATAAGAAAAAATCAACCAGCATACAGATGGAGACTCTAGAATAATTGGACTTGTCTTAGGGGACCAAATTTTGTAGCTGCTTCAGTATGTTGAGGAGCTCCTTGGGAAAATGCTTGGTGTCTTTAAAAGACAAGTTTCTGGCTGCTGTAGTGTTTCAGAAATCTCCAGTTGGAATCCCACCAGGATTCTCATGCATTCTTTATTTTGACAAATTAGTTTAGGAAAGTTTATAGTAAGCTGAACACTGAATCAGGAACTTCTTTTTAAAGACCATAGTTTCCTTTCTTTTCAGCATGCAGGGTGAGATTCATATATATACTGTCAGTGTATAAGAAATTATGAGCTGGGATAGCCATAACAACAAGTCAGCCAATGGGAACTGTTTGGTGACTAAGAAACAGGATCTGTTGTGAGCCATGGGAGACGGCTCGAAGCCTGGGCGTGGCTTAGCTTAACTGTTCTGTGTATATAAGAGTTAGTTTGTCCTTGGAATATTGATTCTGTATTCTGTGCTTCTGGATTCTGAGTTCTGGTTCTGGCTTCTGCTGCATGGGTATTGTATACATGCATCGTGCTTTATATTATTGTATATAAAGAAGTTTCTTCTATAAATGAATCCGGCTGAATTATTTACTTGTGTGCTGGTTGGACAGCTGCAAACTCTGACATATACACACAGAGGTTACAACTATAGCTCTGTTGGTCAGTGGGAAAGAAGAAAAAAACCCAAAAGTCATAGTTCAGTGATATTTTTATTATGAACAACCATGCTAACGCTGTATAATTGTTTTGAAATATCTTATGTAGCATTCTTGATTTTTTTATAACTTGATCAATTTTAATAAAACTTAGATATTTGGAACATTTTGCTTAAGTATGTAAATTAATCCATAATTTGAAAATGTAAAAAAATATCTTTACACAATCAGTGTCAAGGGAAGGAATCCCCACAGATTCCAGAATTAGATGCACAATAAATACTATCTAATTCTCCATAGTGGGTGGAGCTAACCTCCAAGAATGGGATGACACTGTCCCTTCAGCCAATGAGGACTGAGTCTGCCAAATTGTATATCTTCGTCCTCTTGCCTCATTATCCCCTCTTTGACTCAGTCCTCAGCCTGAAAGGACGTTCGTGTATTCTTGCTCCCATTCTGTGAGGAATTTCCACCTGTCTTCAATCCGTGAGTCTCCCCAGCTGACTGTCTCCATCTGTCACTGGGTCGAGGGCAGTCATCGCTACGGCTTCAGCCGTTGGCTTCGGCTTGAGCCGCGGGCCCTTTTTCCTCAGGGGGGGTGATTCCCTCCGACCGTTGGTGGCCTTGGAGAGCTTCGCTGCTTGCTCGCAATCCCGGCTCCTATTTTAAGCGGTCTGGCCTACCCGTTGATCGGACGATCCATTGCCACAGGAGCGTTAGCGCTCAAGTGGCCGACGGCCAGCTGAGCTTCGCGCTCTTCCGCTTGGGGGGAGGGCCGGCAAACTTGCGGCCTGACTTTTACGATATTTCACCCCCCCC
>QLTV01003139.1:132871-147449 GCA_003457575.1 Thermophis baileyi | reverse complement strand
CAGCCAATGAGGACTGAGTCTGTCAAATTGTATATCTTCGTCCTCTTGCCTCATTATCCCTCTTTGACGAAGAACGAAGCACAGACTCGTCGTGTAACTCACAAAGTCAAAACACAAACAAGAAGATTACAATTTGCTGGCCAGAATGTTCAGCAGGTCACCATATCACGACCAGAGTCAGTCTAGAGAAACCTAGGGCGGGATTGGAGGTTAGCTCCACCACATGAGAAGAGGCGTATCAGGTAAGACCAACGCCCCTTCCACATGGAATTAAGCAAATAGGTATCAGCAGAGTGAATTAATTAGGTATCAGCAGAGTGTAAATAAACTAGTAAACTATTGGACTTCTCTAAGTGAATCTTGACAATGGTTTGAAAAATTCAGGTAGCGCAGAATGATGCCTGCCAACTACTGACAGATGCATACCTATGTACATACTAGTTTCAAGCTTAATTGGGTGTGCTCGTTTTGATTGTTTAAATATGCTAAAAAACCAAGCTGAAATTCTCAGAAGATGATTTTTTTCTGACAAATGCTCAGAAATGTTAATTTTTGAGCTGAAAGAATTACAATGTATCCCAAAAGATATTCAATAAAGTGGTCTTCACAATTTCTTTAGTACAGTACTCTTTTGCAATACAGGTAGTCCTCAATTTACAACCATAGTTGAGCCCAGTTGCCACAGTTGTTAAGTGAATCGTTGAAGTTGTTAAGTTAGTAACATGGTTGTTAAGTTAATCTGGCTTCCCCATTGATTTTGCTTGTCAGAAGGTCGTAAAAGGTGATCACATGACCCTGGGACACTACGACCATCATAAATATGAGTCAGTTGCCAAGCAGCTGAATTTTGATCACATGACTGTGGGGATGCTGCAACAGTTGTACATGTACAAATGGTCATAAATCACTGAACTGTTAATGTTAGAATATAAAAATCAATAAATTTTCAATGCCATTGTAATTTTGAAGGTCACTAGATTAATTGTTGCAAGTTGAGGACTAGCTGTAATAAAGGAAATAGTGGATTATCACCTACTCTTTCAAAAGATTTTTTAATTCATGACTTCTTTGTGTCCACTAATGTTCACTGATCTGGAATTTTTTAGGATATCGTTCTTTCTCATCTACATTGAGTACTTTCTCATCTACCCTACATCCACATTTCCATTGTTGGAAAATTCTGCCTTTTCTCCAGCAAAATCCAGAATTCCCATTTCTTTGTTTATAGATGGTGCAGAGAACTATAGGTTGACTTGAAATGTGTTTTCCATCATAATATTTCTCCTACTGTAGTCCTGTTCCAATCTCTTTTGAAGAAATGCAGATGATGAATAGGAGTTTCTCTACAGTAAGCCTTAAACTATGACAGCTCATTTTTGTTCATGTTTTCTTGTGAAATTTTGAATAAAGTACTTGCTTGTCTGCTTCTGTGATATTCAGCAATTTATATTTTAACGTGCTGTGTGTTTTTGTTAATGAACTAAAATGGCTATGGTTAGATGGCTGTTCAGTTTCCAAAATGACACAACAGATTTTCTCTTGGTAAATTATTTAAGCCACCAATAACAACACTTAATTTGGTTTACCATATACATTTACAATTTTCTTCATCTAAAATTCTTATATTTACATTAAAGGTTGCTAGAGAAATTCAAGAGAGATTGGAATAAGGACCACTTATCCCTTTGAGATAAAGTTGCTAGGTAACCTTGACATCAACCTTAAAAAAAAAACATCTGTAGGAGGATGAATTACATGCAGGATTCAGTCAATAACTGAGCTGCCTTTGTTGGTATAACATAGTCCTGACAAAATCTACTATCTTAAGCCATTTTATAAGCTGGTCAGGACTTTCTGATTAGGCTGAGAGTCTATAATGTTTGAACCTGACTTTCTTTGGAGGACAGATTGAGAGGAGAATTTCTGTAGACGGCAAAGAGAAAGCGGGGGGGGGAGGGAAAAGATGGGACGGAAAAGAGAAGGCGGGGGGGGGAGGGAAAAGATAAATAAGGAAGGCTAAAAGTATCATGGGAATCCTTCAGAAAGCAAAAGAAGCATGGTTCTGTCCAGCAGGACAATCCTTCTCTTGTTCCATTCGAGAATGAAGGGTATCCTAGAGTAGGGGGAGGTGTCAAGAGGGGGTAAAGCTAAGGGTCCTTGCACAGCAGGAAGCAGTACAGATCTTATCTCCCCCCAGAATCCCTGAAGCCTTATCTGACCATTCAACAAGAGAATGCAGTCAATCTGGCAAGATACTTGCGAATAGGCATGCAACAATAAAGAAGTAATTTTGATTAGCTCACAATATCATTCTGGTTCCTTGTGCCTGACAATAAATCTGCCTAGAGAAAATAACTCTCAAATGAAGAAATGAAATTATTCACACTCTTAGACCTCATCGGAAGGTCTATTTCCAATAATAATGCGGTTTGTTTTGTCACAATTGAATTGGCCAAGACAGTATTCTATACCATCATGCAACTGACATTTTAATGTTTGACTTCATCAGCTCAGTATTATATGCTCAGATGATGCAAGTAAGGCAATGTTATTCAAAGTTATGAATTATAATGTCACTGGAGAACACATTTTTCAAAATATTTGCTTCCTGAAAAACCTTTGGTGGTTATGATAGACCCTTTCAAACTGCAGTTAACTTTTAATGGCTATAATGTATTTAATTGTATAACATTTACAATATGTTGCATGAGTTCAACAGGAACAAAAGTGTTTTGCTGTTGATTTTCATTTGTACTCAGTATCTGATGCATCTTGCTGAAGTGTCCAACAATAATCAGCCTGCATTGATGGATTACCATTGCCCTGGTACCGTTTTTCCATTGTGGTAATGCCCTGGTAAAACCTTTCACCATGTTTGTCCCTAACTGTAACTAGATTTTCAGGCAAGAACTCCAAGTGTGAATGCAGAAAATGAATATTCAGTGACATGTTGCACTTCATGTATACTGTAAGATGTTTTTAGCTAGCTGAATGTACTTTTGTGCTCTGTAGTTACCAAGAAAATTCTCAATGACATCCTTGATTTTTTTCTAGGCAATTTTGTCTGGCCCCAGTAACAAATCTTCGGACCACTTATCAACAAAAATCCTTGTGGAAACAAATTTTTAATCAGTCTGAATTTTATGTCATAGTGGAGGCAAAAAATGCCCTGTTTGTCAGGTCAACAAGTGGTTCATGTGCCACTTTTTCTGTCCTGGAACCAAATTTTTTTAGAATGGCCATTTCTTTTTGATATATTGAGACTCTCTTGCGCGGCTATTCCATTTCCATATGTAACAACAGTACTAGGTATATCCAAGTTGCATTCCAAACAACAGAGCCACTATTAGATCTCCATGGATATTCCAGATGTACTTGTTATACTGGATATGCTTCAACAAAAGTTCCATGTTTTTGTATGTTTCTTTCATGTGTGCAGGATAGCCAACTAGATATTGAAGAGTGTACATTGCTCTTCAATGTGTAAAAACAGAAGATCTCTATAGGCCGGTACATGGTAGGTTAAATTATATTATTTGTGATTAGCAGCCAAAAATCTACAAGATACACCCAAAAAGGGTTCAGAAAGCAAAATCTTTCTTGCCCAGTATTCAGAGCAGATCAAAGACAAAATTCTCTTCTGAAAGCTAGCACCATTTCATAAATAATGGAGAACTCCCAAAGACAGCATGGAACTCCAGGCATAAATCCAACAATGTGCAGTGCAAGTAATCTACTCTTGTATGATTCTTCTTTACAATGGTAACAACAGCATTGATACTTAAATTGAGTTCATTGAATCTCTTTTACACCAATTTACATTTCTCAAGAAATAAATTAACTAATTTAAAAGTCGTCTAGGGAAGTCATGGTAAGAAATACATTAGTTTTTGAGAAGCACTTCAAGAAAGAATAGAAAGCTTCCCTGTATATAAAAATAATGATTGCAAACATTTTTTCTGTTTGAATGAAGTTAGCAGACTCTTTTCTAAGAAATAATATAGGTGATCCAGAGAAGTATTTTCCTTGTGGAAGCAAGTTTTCCAGAGAAAGGCAAAAAAATTAAAGCACAAATATAATTAATAACCTTTAGAGGCCATAAAGTAAGTTTATATTTCTGAAAAACATTTTCACTGAAAAGTGATTGTGTGTGTGTGTGTGTGTGTGTGTGTGTGAGAGAGAGAGAGAGAGAGAGAGAGAGAGAGAGAGAGAGAGAGAGATTGTGAAAATAGAGGAAGTAGTTGCAATTTAATTATGCATGTATCAGAGAATTAGTCAAGGAACTGAAACGTGTTTCCCGGGCTTTTATTGCTGACATATAAGAAGGGTTACAAAGATATGAATGAGGATTTGAACCTGGATCTCCTAGTTCTTATAAAACTTCTAATCAAAAAGGTTACTTAACTATCATCTAATAATTTTGTTATAAGGAAAATTTGTTATGCATACATTCTTTTGAGATAAGCACAGTTTAAGAATTTAGTAGCTGCAAGTTATGAATTATATATAGATAGTCATTGAAAGATTTGTCATTTAACATGTAGAGCGACTCATTACATTTGGAAACAGAGAAGTCCAAATCCCTATAGTAGCATGTCTCAGATCATTGGAGTTGTGGATATAATTTAACTTATGTGGATATATACGGATATACAACCTACACTAACCAAGTGCTTCCATACCAAAGTAACCCAACTTCCCACAAGAGAAGCATTCAGTAAGAGAAGCATTAAATAACATTCAGAGAAACCCAAACACACTCTAGCAACCCAGAACATCAGAAAAAGGAAACAGATTACCAATACAACATCTTCCAATGGATGGATACACACACAACTTTATCAAAAAGTGCCTGACCACTCAACCAACACAAGCTATGAAAAGAATAGCACTGTCATACATAAAAAAAAAATCTCAGAAACAGCCAACAGATTATTACCACCACATGGCATCACCATAGCCCACCAAACCAACAAAAGTCCTTCAAAACAATTTAAATAATCCAAATTAGTAGCCCCAAAAGATAAAATCTTGAATCATCTACACAACATACTGTGTAAGGACTATAACATTATGTAGGATAAACAGGTAGGACACTAGCAAAGTACATCCATAAACACCAACTGGCAGGAAGATGATTAAGACTCCCTAATTTCACAACACATGGCCAGACTTAACCATAGTTTCAACTGAGAAATGGTGAGCATCCCAACCAGAACACCTCCTCACCAACAATCAACCCCCAGACAGAGGTGGGTTCCTGCCGGTTCGGACCGTTACTATAGAACCGGTAGTAAAAATAGGGACTGGTTCTCTGAACCGGCAGTAACGGCAGCCTGGCCACGCCCCCGAGCCGGTTCTTTCTTGTTTTTCACTTCTGTGCATGTGCAGAAGCTTTGTTTTAGCACTGTGCATGCGCAAAGTGCCCGCAAAGCGCACCCGCACCCGCAAAGCGCACCACTGAGCAAACCGGCACCGACGAAAACCAGAACCCACCCCTGTCCCCAGATAAGAAGGAATTAACACCAGGAGCAACGCCAGACAAATAATCAGACTGTAAACAATACCCTAACCAAGGAACTATCAATTCAGACTAACAATAAAGCAGTGAACAGCAGCCTAATCAAGGAACTACAAAGAAGAAAACATCATCCCCACCAACAATGACAGACAAGGTATTGTATATACAGTACACAGAGAGCAATCCCACTCCCTTTTAGCACTGAAAATGTTACCTAGCCAGGTAATGAAATGACTGCAAGAAAACAACCAAGCTCAGAAAGTGCCAAGGACTCCATGATTTAACTTGTTTGAGGTCTCGAATTTTAATAGCTTGAATAATCTCTCAGAATCCCTCATTGTTATAACTCAGGCAGTTTGCTTTAGTAGTTACATTTCTTTCCTTTTATAGACTTTAAGGCTGCTTATCTGTTGTTTTCTGGGAGATTTAAAATGAGAAAAATAGGATTAGGGAAAACATCTCATCCTGGTTCCAAACTCTGACATAAATATCCACCATGGCTGTCAAACATAGTGTCAAAGTGTGAATATTAATGCTTCAGCTTGCGTAATATATTCACTTTTCACTATTCATTCCTCAAAACCAATACTGTAATTACAAAACATCAACTTTTCAGAAATGTTTCTTACTACTTTGGACTGGCTGGTTTCAAAATCTTAATTGCATTGTCCCGCTCTACAAAGACATAAAGAGACATAAAGACATAAAATTTATATTAATAAATTCAACTTTTATCACTAGATTCTGTTGTTTACTGACAATTGCCATCTCAAAAAGAAAACAGTGTTCTTCTTCTTAAGTATCTGTATTATTAAATAAATGGAAACACTCCAAACAGTCAAAACAGTATGTTTTACAAACTGTTAACCTGTTTAACAATAACATAACTTTTTACATCAGAATGTAGGAAAACATAACTTTTAGTAATTCAAAAAATAAAAACTAGGGTACAGCAAGGAGTGTAAGACTTCAGTGTAATATAAAAGCGCATCTCCAATGTGCTCCAATAATATAGGAAATATACAGTATCTTACTCTTGAGGTTAAAGTAAATTATACATTAATGCAATTGCTAAAAGCAACTGTTAGACTAGTTGTTTAGTCAAATTCTCATTTTATATTTTTAACTAACAACAATTAAAAAGTATTCTAAATAATAAAAGTAGCATACACAATGTTATGCAAGCAGATTGCTATATTATATGTATTTCCATTTGCTTGCTTTCCTCTGTTCCTTCTATGGTCTCCCAGATTGGCTGTCAAAGGTCACTCAGCTCTTTGTGAGAGATTTCAGAATCAGGGAAAGGAAAGACTATTCTGCTGGAAAATCTATTTTGTCAGTAAGCAACCTTTAAGAGTCTACAAGAAGCTGTAGGAGTTTGTTTCATCTGGTTTCCTCTTCTTTTCCAATGAGAGAAATGAGATCAATAATTCCACTTTTGCTTCTGAAGAGATGAAAAATGAGTTCAGCATTAATATTCAATTACATCAGAGGTGGTATTCAGCCGGTTCGGACCGGTTCAGGAGAACCGGTAGCGGAAATTTTAACTGGTTCGCCGAACCGGCAAATACCACCTCTGGCTGGCCCCGTCCCCGCCTGCCCGGTTGCCGCTCACCCTGCCCGCCCGGTCGCCGCTCACCCCGTCCACCCCTGCCCCACCCCACCCTATATATGTTGCCTTCGCCACGCGGCCCAGCTAATCACCTCGCCTCGGCACGTCGCCCACTCTGCTCACCAAAGGTAAGCATGCAGTGCCACTCGCTCGCCCTTTGCCTCGGGTCGGGGGCCCAGGGACGCGCCATTCCCCGAAGCACCAGAGCCTCCACCTGCTCACCATTCACCTCAGCCGGGTCGGGGAACACGCCATTTCTCGGCTCCGGCCTTCCCCGGGGCCTCTGCCCGCATGCTGCCCGCTTGCCGTCTGCCTTGGGTCAGGGGATGTGCCATTCCCCAGCTCTAGCCTTCCCCGGGGCCTCCGCCCACATGCCGCCCGCTTGCCCTCCGTCTCGGGTCAGGGGACGTGCCAGTCCCTGGCTCTGGCCTTCCACGGGGCCTCTGCCTGCATGCCACCCACTCGCCCTCCACCTCGCTCACCTTCATCCACGCCTTGGTGGGGGGGGACATGGCGAGGCTCAGCCATCTTTTACGAGAAGCCTCCAGCCGGTAGTTTTTGGCTGCCTTCCGAGCAGCTCTGCTGTGATGCTGTCCCTCCGGCACAGCAGGCCATTCTCCTGGCTGGGTCTGGCAGGCAATGGGGTGTGTGTGCGCGGCCGGCGCAAAGAACAGAGTGGCAACGGCGGCGACAGGACTTCAGGCCTCTTTTTTGACCTGTAGTTTTCAGTAGTTTTCAGTGTGAGAAGCCTCCAGCTGCCACTGCCGGCTCGGTTCCAGCTAGCAAACAGGCGGCGGCTGAAGGCTTCTCGTGCTGAAAAAGAAGCGGCGGCTGCAGGCTTCTTGCGTTGAAAACTACCGAAAACTATAGGCCGAAAAAGAGGCCTGAAGTCCCGTCGCCACCGTTCTTCGCGCCAGCTGCGCACGGGCACCCCTTTGCCTGCCGGTGCATGTGTGCGGCCGCACCCCATTGACAGACCCAGCCAGGAGAATGGCCTGCTGTACCAGAGGGATGGCAGAGCTGCTCGGAAGGCAGCTGCCGCAGTCTGTCCCTTTAAGGTACTTCGACGCGGGGGGAGGGGGGACCATAAAGGGACAGGCCGCAGGAGCTGCCTTCCGAGCAGCTTCACTGCGAAGGGAGGCAGAAAAGTTCAGCCAAGTCTTCTCCTCCTTCTCGGGCATACACACAGAGCATGCACACATCTCACGGCGCCGGGACCTTCTGCGAGGAGACAGCGCGTGGGCAAGTCCTTCCAGCACCGTGAGATGTGTGCCTGTTTGCTCTGTGTGTATGAGGCCGAGAAGGAGGAGAGAAGCAGCTAGGTTGAATGCTGTGGCAGAGAGAAGCAGCCAGGTTGAACGCTAGAAGATTTGCCCGAACTTTTCTGCTGGTTCTGTGGGCGTGGCTTGGTGGGGGAGTCATGTGACTGAGTGGGCGTGGCCAACTCAATGTCACTCACAGCAAGGTGCCGCCCCACCTTGCCTTGAGTGACGTTGAGTTGGCCACGCCCACTCAGTCAAATGACCCCCACCAAGCCATGCCCACTAAGCCATACCCACCAAGCCACGCCCACAGAACCAGTAGTAAAAAAATTTGAATCCCACCACTAAATTACATGCATTAATTGAAATGCATTGAAGTATAGTTTGACCTAAGCCATAGTCTTGTTTATTATAAATGAAGCAAAATTGGAAGTATATAAAAGAGTTCAGAAGCGATCATAGAAGAAACATTACAGGTTGAATCTTACAGGAAGGAGGCAGGATTAAAAGGGCTTCCCAGCACCTTTCATTCATTCTACTAAAGGACCGCTTGATATATTAGAAGATATCTTGCTCCCTTGAGATAGTTATCTTTCAACCATTCTGATTAAATGGTAATAGTCACTAGGGATGTATAAAACAATTTGTGCACAAGCTGTTCTATATATGTAATAGCTAGTTTATGTAATGTGCACCCAAATCAAAATGTATATCTTTAGTCTATATATAGAATGAATTTTTTTTCTTTTCCATTCCCAGGAAGAATGATTATGGTTGCAAAGCACTTTCTGCCTGCACATTCAGTAAATGTGGTTTCTTGGAAATTTTTGAGCTGGTTTTGACCTATTTTAAGTTTCTCCAAAACTTTAAATTAAAGTTGCTTATTTAAGTGTTTGTCCATTGTCTACTCCTGATAGACTTGAGTTTAAAATTTAGAAACAAGAAATAAAAATAATACAATCTATCCAATACAAAAAATAAACAGTCAGAAAACATGATGGAAGTTCCTTAATCACACAACAGATGAATAGACGTAACCATAGTTTCAACTAAGAAACTGAGCATCTTGGACCAAGCTAAGTCCAAAAAAGCTAGAGAATTCCTGGAAGCCTGGCACTCTGACAAATCAACCATCAACAGGCAGATAGAAACAAACAACATCTACATCAGGGGTGTCAAACTCGATTTCATTGAGGGCCGCATCAGGGTTGTGTTTGACCCCGGGGGACCAGGGTGGGTGTGGCCAGGGTGGGTGTGGCCAGGGTGGGTGTGGCCAGCTTGACGTCACTTGTGTCAGGGGTGCCTGTGGTGGCCCCTGCCCTCTGCCAGCGAAAACGGGCTCCCAATCTCCATTTTTGGTTGGGACGGCCTCCTGCAACCCTCTGCCAGCCAAAACGGAGCTCCATTTTCACTGGCAGAGGCACCGTGGGCTGGTCCTTTGCTGTTTCCAGGCGGCCCTGCGGGCCAGATCTAAGCCACCCTACAGGCCGGATCCGGCCTGCAGGCCTTGAGTTTGACACCCCTGATCTACATAATAATTTTCCATGCTGGTTGAAGGCAGAGATCAGGTGTGATGCCTCGTGTGCTGATCAGCTGATTGGAAGCTTATGGCATGGTGGCAATAGACCAGCAGAACCACTGAGTAAAACGTTTAAAATGTCTATGTCAAGACAACTGCCATGTGCTTTGTGTTATGTGTTATGTGTTTTCTACCTCAGAATAATAGAAACTGAAATTTGGCAAAGCAACTTGAGGGGATTTCAAATTTTTAAAAGGAGGCTTTTCAAGGCCTGAGATCATAGATTATCCTCCCAGCTTAGTGTCTAGGATAAGCTCAAACATTGTGGCCTATTCTGTGGTTAAAACAAACCAAATTTGCATTTTTGTGGGTGATTATAAGCAGCTTTTCCAGTTTATGGGACTCCCCCAACAGACTTACATTAGAAGGAGTCCACCTCCAAATTTGGTAAATTTGTCATTAAAAGATTTGGTTGTGAAAGAGTACTTCTGTCCTATACTCCCTATAGTTCACAGAAATAAGAGAGGCCAACTCAGACAAACTTCATCATATCCATCACAGAATTAAAACAATTTGAATTTCTAATTTGGGAACAAGTTGCTATCAGGAGTTCATTCTTCCCTTCTTAAAGTGTAACTAATAAGACGGAAGTTACAATTGCCACAATCTTATTTTTCAATTGAAGAACAGCTTAACTGTAATCTATTCTTCTTAATTATGCTACTAAACCTTTATGTGGATAGTTCCGTGAGCTCTCAGCTACTGAAATCATAGTTATAAAGTCTAAAGAACATCTCATTTAGCATCCATATTTCTGCTTATAAATTTACAAACTGCCCTATATGAAGGGATGCTTGCCACATACAATTTTTATCCAAATATTTTTTTAAAATTATAATAGCTTTGGTCAGTTCTCATTTTACTTACATAAACAAGTCACACTGAAAGTAGAAGTGATGGAAAATGTAATCCTCCTGGCTTGTATTACCAAAACTGTCAGTGAACGCTAGGTTTGAAAATAGCGCATTTTAAAAGGAAGGAGTTAGCATGGAACTTAAAGTTAATTTTCCTTGTGTAAGGCATGTATGAAATAAAGGAGTAAAAGGACTGCCACAATGTTACTATGCTTGACCCTGGTAGTTACCACAAACAAGATGTGATTAAATTCACTGTTATAAAGTATGAAACTAGGGCAACCACAAAGGAATAGAAGATCTTAAATGCCATGTACAGTGGCATAATGAGCTTGTTAATACACACTCCCTTCTTCCAGCAAAAGGTCTCAGAAAATCACTGGTTTTACCAAAGTGAAAAACGGTAGATACTGCACCTGGACATTTCCATTGTTAACCACTGTATATTGCCATGGCACGATGGATCCTTTGTTATACATGTACAAATAAACTATAAGGAAGTAACTTAGTTTGAAAATTAGCAAATATGGAATAATTCATGCTATAGTCAATGGTAATGTAACAGCCATATTTCTCTGGATTTAACCAGCTTGTATATTTCTTGCCCAAGAAAACATTGTCAAAAGTGTTTTTTATGTGCTTCACAGCTCTTAATAAATTATGTCATGATTGAGGAGAATCTGAACTTCACAATTAAGGTGATTGAGATGGGACAAGAATGCTAAGCGGGTTCATTATTTTTCCCCAACACTTTTCATGACCGCCTTTCTTAGTAATCAAATATTCTGCCAATGATCAGCAAGAAAGCAATAGCTGTTTGTCACACTGGGTTAGAATTTGTTGTTTGTTTTTGCTTTTGCATTTTAATTTTGGTTTGTTGAATAAGCTATAACTGATTTTATTCATGTATAATACTATTCCATAAATCATGGCATACAAGCCACCAAGATTAGGTTCACTGTGTTAAGCTAAGCATTTCTTGTTAATCAAAAGAATTAAAAATCCCAATGATATTATTTGGAGGAAAACTCTTAGAAGTTGATCGTTTTTCCATCAGTAAGAAGGAGTACAAAAAAGCCCTTCGTCTATGGCAGGATGGTTGGTATTTTATAGCTTTATTTCATACAATGCACAGAAGAGCATGGCCAGTGGCCCACATGGGTTGAAGAAGACATTTCATCTTCAGCAACTATGCCACCTTTTATGCTGTAGAAGAATTTTGCAGGATTCGTAGATGTCATGATGGGAAGGGTTGTAAAAGAAAGAATGGGTTAATGTCACTATTAAAGAGCCAGTTTGGTTTAATGGTTAAGGTGCTGGCGTAGAAACCATGAGATGGTTTCAAGTCCTGCCTTAGGCATGAAAGCTGACTGGGTGACCTTGGGCCAGTCTTTCTTTCTCAGCCCAACCCACCTCACAGGTTGGTGTTGTGGGGAAAATAGGAGGAGGGAGGAATATTAGGTATGTTTACCACCTTGAGTTACTTATAAAAAAGTAATAAAGGCAGGATAAAATGTAAAGAAGTAAATAGTTGGCTTTATATTTAGATGTGTTTATTAACAAAATGGAAAAGATAAAAGGAACAGTTTCAACATGCATTGATTCATACAGATATGAATAAGTGGAAATGGATTACTGTATTAATATCAGGCGCGAATAACCAGGAGCATTTGTTGAGTTCAAAGCACAGAAGAGTTTATTATTGCTACCTATACACAAGAATCTATAATCAACTAATGGTCAAAACTAAATTGAAGCTAGATAAGTATCAATGGAATTCATGGGGAACTGGACTTGAGTCGCTTGTGGCAACGCAATAACTCCAAGCTGATGACACATTTAACTCCACCTTCCAGCTCAGCCTGCTTTTCTCCTACATTTCCACATTTTCACCTAATTGATTATAAGAATCTCTGCATGTTAAATCTGTTTATGCATATGAAGTCTGTTTATGCAATTAGTCAGGTTTATAACACCTTTCCCCATAACACCTTTCCCCACCTTGACAATCAGCTTGGGAAGTAACAGCAAAAGACAACAAGTAGCAGAATTCTTTAGAAGGGGTTCCTTCCACCCTCTTATGCCATCAAAAAACTACTAGAAGGGCTGAGGGATCCCCTCCCCCCCTTGTCTTCTCAATATTAAACAGCTGCATCTAGACCCTGTGGCACTCCTGCCCAAGAAAGGTCCCTCTTACCTTCTCACTAGCAATCTTTTTAAGGAATGCCATAGGTTTTTTTTGCTCTTTTGTCATTTTTGCTCGTTTGTCATTTGTGATATTTTAATTATTGTTGCATATTTATTTCTCTATCTAGTTTTGCTACTGTTATTGCTCCTATTTTTGTGTTATATATTTCTGCCTTACTGTCACTTGTTATAAAGTGCTTAGAGCTTTGCAGATAATCTTCAGGATGCAGATATTTTAAATAAGTCTTGTAGATCAATGTTTCAGTCCTGCATCTGCTATGGAGGGCTGGGCTATAGAGCAGATTAAGGGAGGGAATGAGAAACAATTTGTTTTGCTAACATGTCTTTCCCATGGGCAGAGAGATGTCCGTGGAATAGACAAATGGACAATTGAAAGGCAATGGGTTTGGGGGAGGCCTGAAAAAGCTCAGTTATGTGAGTGGAAGCTTCTTCGTACAGCTTTATTTCAATCATTTGTTTAAGAGCTTTCTGTGAAAAAGTCACAAAAAAAAAATCATGAAGCAACCTTATAAAATAAGAATGGTTATTGTGCACACATGTAATGCAACTTACTCCCATTGTCCCTTTTCCGCAGTGTTATATCTTTAAAAGAATAGGAACATGGTTTTATATCTTTGGATGGCATTAATAGGCTACTCTAGTGGGGTATAATTCCTTTGTTGAAAGTTGGGCAGCATACAACTTTTATTATCATTATCAGAATACTTCATGTATTTAAAGTTCTCCTTTAGCTTCTCTGTCCTCAACTGTTTTACTTTTTTGTTTTACAGCTTTCTCCTTGTGTTTGGTTGCTTGATTTTGTCAGTATTTTCTACTATTCCTGAACATACGTGGCTTGCCGCTAGTTGCCTCTTCATTCTGGTAAGTAAAATTTATAAACACATGTAAATATTCTGCATCATATACAACATATGCATGTATCTCCTTGACAATGCCATTCTATTCATGCCTAGAAAGAAGTCATGCTTCCAGTAAATGGATGTAAGGTTGTAAATTGAATCTTTTTTTGTTTTTAATTTATTATTGTAAATGGGCTATATGTATATAAATAAGCCTGTGCAATTTATGCAACCCAAATGGAACAGCAATCACAAATGAAAATTCTCTTCAACAAAAATATTTGGGACCTCTGTAAACTTACAGCAATAGCACTTAGACTTATATACCGCTTCACAGTGCTTTACAGCCCTCTCTAAGCGGTTTACAGAGTCAGCATTTGCCCCCAACAATCTGGGTTCTCATTTTACCCACCTCGGAAGGATGAAAGGTTGAGTCAACTTTGAGCCTGGTGAGATTTGAACTGCCAAACTTCTGGCAGCCAAATGATAATCCAAATGAGAATTAAATTCTGTTCTGTTCCAATGTTCTTAAAAAAGTGGTAGGGCTGTGATGGCTAACCTTTTTGTCGTCGCGTGCCAAAAATGTGTGCGCACCCATAATGCAATGTGTGCGCCCCCCCCGGCCCCCACGCGTGTGTGACCCCCCCTGTGCACCCTGCCCCCCCGCCCGGGGGCGCGCCCCCCCCCGCGCGCCTGCCCCCCC
>QLTV01003139.1:103181-132813 GCA_003457575.1 Thermophis baileyi | reverse complement strand
GCACGCGCCCCCAGCATGCACCTTGTGCATGTATGTGTGACCCCCCTGTGCTCCCCTGCCCCCTGAGCATGCACACGCAAACCCACCACACTCCCCCGTCCCCCACATGCATGTGCAACCCCCTGCACATGCCCCCCCGCATGCACACACATCTCCCACATGCGCTCCACCCCCCGCGCATGCATGGCAGAGACCCAAAAATCAGCTGGCCGGCGGGAGGCGCATGCGCAGTGTAGCTGGGCTGGGGTGACGACTCGCGTGCCTGCAGAGAGGGCTCTACGTGCCACCTGTGGCACGTGTGCCATAGGTTCGCCATCACAGTGGTAGGGTTTCATTGCTACATAACTGATAAAGGAAAATCTAGAGAAATTTTGTTATGATTAGAAGTCTTATCTATGTTGGATTCAATCTCTAAAATTCTATAAAATCTAAAGACCTGCTCAATTAAATTCCCTGATATATTTTCTGATAAATTGTCCTATTCTCCCTCATAATGGATATAGCATCCAGGAATGGGTTAATCCGTCTGCTCCGTGATTGGACTGAGTGAGCCTGTCAAGTTGTTTAAGTGCCTCCCTTGTTGCTATGCTTGGCAGTTTTGTTCACTCAGTCGCTCTGAACAGTTGTGCCACCATTCCTCTGGGTGCTATTTCAGCTCAATCGTTTCTGGACTTGTCTGTTTGAATTTCCTATATTGAGTCTGGTGTGGTGAGTTTTTGACAGTTTGTTGCCGGGCGGATAGCCGAGCCTCAGCTCGGGCTGCTTTAGGCAGCAGGGATTGTTTATTGCTCAGGGCTGCTATTTAAAGCACCTGGGCAAATTGACTCTTGCGCTGGGATCGGAGTGCCCTAAACAAGCCAAATTTCACTTGCTGTGCTTGGGGAACGTGCCGTTTGAAATCGCCAGCCTCAAATCGGCCCCTTTGATCCCAGCTGGTCGTCGGAGGTCGCGGCGGCCATTTTGGCTGCATCACGACCGATCGCAACCATTTCCTGACAACTTTAGCCCTCAGGAGAAGGATTTGGGCAGATTGCCCTTGCCTGCAGGGGTGCCTGGCTCTCTGATGGTCCACTGACCCTGTGCCTTCGTTCTGGTAGCCCGCAATTATTGCCATGCCCGCGCAGCAGCCGTTTGATCGGCCAGCGGCCATTTTAAGTTGAAGCACCTGCCACGCTGTCTGCCTGTGGAGACCAAAGACCCCTGTGTACTTCCTAAGATTTCGGTCTCCTTGACTGCAAACACAACGGACAGAATTAAATAATTAAAAAAGAAGAAGAAAACCGGAGACAAAGGCAAGAAAAAGAGCGCATTGCATGCGCATTGAGTGGAGTGTCAGCGCTCCCAGTTTGCAGTCAGCCACGCCCTGTGGGGCACGGCATAAGTCACCGATATATTCATATATACCTGTACTTCATCCTAGGCCGTTTGAGTGGAGTATTTTTTGTGGTTGAAGCTAAAATGAAGTTATAGATCTAACGTGTGTGTGTGCATGTGTGTATAAATAAACATAAACATACATACACACACACACACACACACACACACACACACACACACACATAAATAATAAAAAAAAGAAGAAGAAGAAAACCGGAGACGAAGACAAGGAAAAGAGCGCATTTCATGCGCATTGAGTGGAGTGTCAGCGCTCCCAGTTTGCAGTCAGCCACGCCCTGTGGGGCACGGCATAAGTCACCCATATATTCATATATTCCTATATTTCAGCCTAGGCCGTTTGAGTGGAGTGTGAGCGCCCCCAGGCCAACGGCTGGCCATGTCCCGAAAGGGCACGGCTTTTTGGTGACTGGCAGAGCCACGCCCTGCAAGGGCACGGCTATTTAGGCTCGTCCCACTGGGACACGACCTGACAAGAGGCATTGCCAGATTTATCTTTGAACTGACTTCGTATCAGCTGGCATCTGGCTTCGGTCATTGGTTTCACAGTTTCCTTTTCTGACCGAGGGGTGTTTCTTGCCTAATCAGCGTGCGACATTGCCAGGTGGTGCCATTGAGATGGCGTCCAAGGCTTCCTGCTCCACCTCGTCTGGGACGGCCAAAGGACATCGTGGTCGCCATAGGTCATCTGACTCTGAACGGCCCACGTCGTCCAAGGCGCAGCCCTCTACATCTAGGGCAGCCAAGCCGAGCAGTAAGTCCGAGCAGCGTCGCCACAAGAAATTAGATAAAGTGTGTGATAAGGCGGCCTCTAACCGCCGGGAGGCCAGTTCCACCCCGGCGGCAGCTGATTTGGGGCCTCCTTCACTTGAGACTGACTTGTCTACTGTTGGGGATGCCAACATGGACACTGTGGCGGCTAACTCCAATTGTCAACTTTGGGGTCCAGGAGGGAGTTTCCTCCCATTGTCTTCAGCTGCTGCGGGGACCGCGCAACAGCGAGATACTGCACCAGAGGCCACCTTTACTCCCACGGCGGCCGGCCTTCGGGCCCCAGACGTGTCCAGTTCAGCACTTCCGGCTGACATGAAGGCTATCGTGGCAGAGGCAATTAAGCTTGGAATTGCGGAAGGCCTCAAACAGTCCAGGCAACATGTTAAGGACGTGGCAGGCACTTGTTCTAGCCAGGGATATGACATGGAGTGTTTGGCAGACGACTATGCTCAGTCAGTGGGTCAGGGATTGGACCAGTCGGCGGGTGATGATCAGTCTCAACTTTCTGCCCGGGACTACAACTCTGACCTGGAGTTGTCAGGCGATGACGACGTGCCACTTGAGATGCCGTCAGTAGCCGGTTTGTTAAAATAGTTAAAATAGCAGCTTGAGAAAAAACTGTAAGAGTTGTGTCAGATAATCAGAAATAACTGATTTTGTATCCTACCTTTGCAACATTCAACATCAAAAGACTTCTGCTCATAAGCAGAATCAATTCCCACTTCCTGACTCCTAACTTATTTCTGGTTATCCCTCCAAAGCAAATTTGAAAAATGCAAGGCAATGTAATGCTGCCTGATAAAAAATATTTAAATTGTAAACGAAGCTCATTGAACAAGTTCAGCACTTCAGCACTTCAGCTATTCCAGATGTTCATTGAAATCTGAACTTTGAATACTAGTCATGCCCAGTTGAGCTACACAAGGACTATTTACAAAGATAGGGAGTAGGGATATCCATCCAAGTATGAACTGTAATTTTATTAAGAATGCTGTAAGAAATTGTATCTTGACATTGGATTCTTTGCATTAAGAAGCATATCCAGGTCATGCATATATTTTCTGCTCTAAGAAATTCACATAAATAACTCTCCTTTTTCTATAAGTATCTTTCCTCCTCATTTGAGAATCATTTTAATGTATTTACATTTTTAATATTCAACTTCTACTGTCAGGAATACTTTATTCATAGTTTGGTCAACAGCTTTAAAAGTACTGATATAATCCTTGTTATTTTTTGTAAAATATCCAGAAGTAATCAAATATCTGAAATCATTCCTAAGGTGAATTGAGAGCAATGAATATGAACCTGTATAAAAAAAAGCATATGATTTTTCCTTATATTGTTATATTAGCCTTTTATCTTTAAACTAATGCAACAGTGTTTTCCACCCTGATATATTATAGGCAGGCAAAATAAAGAAATAAATAAAATACTGATTCTTAACAAATAAAATTGATAAAACAGCACAAAAGTATGGTATTTCTTGTATTAATATTTATGTATTATTGCAAGAGATCAGTTAACAAAGTTAAAAGAAATGGGTGGATAGACAGAAGTATAAAGTTTTGGAACAGATTTCTGAATACTGAAAAAATAAACATAGAAATAGGAAGACCTGGGGAAGAGCAGGAGGCCAAATACAAAAAGCTCTCATACCCTATCCCCGTTTAAAATACATACATAAATCTTTGCACCGTTTTCAGAATGTATGTGTGTATCATATTCAAATTTCATCTGAAAGTACAGTGGTTTCATTGGTGTATTATAGTAACCAGATCATTCATATTTCTGACATTATCATGGCATGTGGGTATGACTTCTTTTTCCCCCCCGGGTGATACCTAATGCTCCTACTCATGTTATAAGAGCCAGTTTGGCAAACCTATCAGTAGTAGAAGTGGTTGCTTACTAAGAGGTACTATGTGCAATCTTGGATGAACAGGAAGAAATGATCTTACATGGCAGATACTATAACAGCAAAAACATCCATAGTGCCTGCATCATTTAGTCTCCTCTGCCAAAACAATCATGATAACACCTCCAGATTCCTGTAATTTTCAATTTTAGTCCCAGTAGGTTTAGTACAATCTAATAATTTTCTAATACTCTATTCTTCCAATCAAGGGCATAATTTCTGGTTATTGTGGATACATGCAAATTATCTTCTCTTATCTATCAAATGGTAGAATTATTTTTAAAACAGTTATAAAATCGATCATATTCTCAAAAGCATAGAAAATCATTATTATTTTCTCCTTCCTGTTCCATATTGTTGAAGAAGATTCCCTCCCTTAATTTTCAGAGGTGCCGTTTGTTTTGCTAGATACTTAAATAAATGAGACTAAAAGCAGCTACAGCAACTTATTTGTCATAAATTAGAATGTTCAAAGCGCTTCAGGAAATGCTAAGTTCTACAAAACAGTAAAAAAAAAAAATTCAGCCCTGGGAAACAGAGTAATTTGGAAGTGCTTGCTTATGCAATTCATCAAAGCAAGAAACAGTGCTGCAAGTATATTGTGCAAATTAAAAAACCTTGAAGTATGGATTTGAGTAAGCTAAAATGTTTAGCCATATTTATACTTCTAGGCCTTCCACTTGTGAAGACTAAGATTGTGTTTAAGCATAGATGACAACTCAGTGGAATATGTATCTTGGCAATAAAATGGAACAGTTTAAACTGGGTGAATACATGGAAGTAATTTTTTGAGTAACGTGTTCCCATGAATGGAGATTAATAGGGTCAATGAACATGCCTAAGAAATGCAGCAAAAATTCTTGTCTTTTTTTGAGGAATTAGGATGGCCAGGTAGCCTTAAAAAATGACCCCAGGAATTTTTACAATTTGATTATTGATAAGGATTGAAATATGGAAAGAAGAGATTTTTTAATTGAAATACTAAAGAAGTTAACTGAAAATTGTTTATAATATTCGGGAGTCATCTTTTATATATCTTTCCCTTTTTTAAATTTTCTTTCTTTTCACTCTTTGGACTTTTCTTTTCTCTTCTTTTTTATATTTTTCTGAGTTTCTATTAATCTTTTATCTTTGCACTTTTAACTTTAATAAAAAAATATTATAAATAATCCAAATCATAGGATTTAAAATGTTTAAGGACCATCTTTGCAACATCTTGTGTGTGTGTTGTTGTTAGTCGCGAAGTTGTGTCCGACCCATCGTGACCCCATAGACAACATTCCTCCAGGCCTTCCTGTCCTCTACCATCCCCCGGAGTCCATTTAAGCTCATGCCGACTGCTTCAGTGACTCCATCCAGCCACCTCATTCTCTGCCGTCCCCTTCTTCTTTTGCCCTCAATTGTTCCCAGCATTAGGCTCTTCTCCAGTGAGTCCTTCCTTCTCATTAGGTGGCCAAAGTATTTGAGTTTCATCTTCAGGATCTGGCCTTCTAAAGAGCAGTCAGGGTTGATCTCCTCTAGGAGTGACTTGTTTGTTCGCCTTGCAGTCCAAGGGACTCGCAGGAGGCCATAGTTCAAAAGCCTCAATTCTTTGGTGCTCAGCCTTTCTTATGTTCCAACTTTCACAGCCATACATTGCAACTGGGAAAACGTGTGCGTATCAGTGGTCAAATTGCTTTTGTAAGCAAGAATGGATTTAAGTAGAGGGCTAAACAGTAATCCTTGCTTTGTGACATTCAGTGATCATTTGAAGTTGTGATGGCACTAAATGAGTGGTATTTACAGTCGGACCTTGAAGTTGCAGCCATTGCACAGCTACCCTGGTCTTGTGATTGTGATCTGGGAATTTGGTAACCAGCTCACACTTAGGATGCTTGCAATGTCCTGCATTCACATGATCATCATTTGTGATCTTCTCTGCTGGCTTCCAACAAATAAAATAAATGGAGGAGACAGCAGGGAAGGTCACAAGGTAACTCTGGAAAGTCTCCCTTGCCAATCAGCAGTCATCCTGGCCCCACTGTGCTTGCGCCACACCTCACTGGCTACCTGTGCACCCTCCCCCACCCAGCAGCATGAAATATCTTGCACATGCTGCTGTAGCCACCCATATTCCCTCCCTCCCTTAGAAGCAACAACCCCCAGGCTCGAAATTACTTATATGCATTGCTGCAATTACCTGTGCACCCTCCCTCACCCAGTAGCAGGCATTTTCTGTCCAAAATTACTTACTCAGGACCACTGTGACCACCTGCATATTCACCCTCCCTGGTAACAGCCACTTAATTGCCCGCCGGCTTGCAGACAAGCATCCTGGGACTTGCAACTTCCTGTCACCTTCCTCACTGTCTTTGGTTGTGGGAAGCTAGCTGGAAGTTGCAAGGAGGCTTTGCCTAATGACCTAGGATCTTTGTTTAACATCAGTAAAAGGGACTGCCAGGATTGCTGTCTCTAAGTACTACGGTCAAGTGATATCACATTTTATGACCACATCACTTAATGATGAAAATTCCAGTCCCAATTATCGTCATTGACCGAGCACTGCATGTTTAGTACTGATTTGATGGTTCAGTTATTAGTGGAAATTATGGTTTTCTTTTGTCTGTTCAGAGTCTTTGGTTTTAAGAAATGTATTTCAATCTTTACAGTCAAAGCCTCTACAGCAGGATTTCCATAGTGCTGGCTTCTTAGCCTCATGTGGTGAAGTATATGGAAATGAAAGAGATTTGTGTCTGATGCTTGCCTTTAGAAATGTTTGAATGAAAAAAAAAAGATCATATACCCAGGGAGATATCTATTTAACATTATCAAGGAATATCAGAAGAGCCTTAACGCCTTGATATAAACACCTTGTGAGACAGATATATATATAAAAAATACCAACCACAGAGTGGCACTGTCCATATTGGTCAGGTACAGTTGAAAACAATTGGTCTAATGCATCTGAATATTCATGCTAGGAGGATCATATAATTCTACTTCAAGGTAGAATGACTGGGAAGCTGGAAAAATACTATATAAACTATTTACTTTCAGCTCAGGATGATAGCATTACAGTATTACAATCAGTTTGGACAGTATTATGTTCTAGCTGCTTCAAAAGAATACTTACCCCCTTAGCAAATAAGAAATACCTGTCCAGTGTCAGCATCTGACAATGCTATTTATTTGTCTTGTAGATGTATGTGCAGATAGTCCTTGACTTACAACAATTCATTTAGCAACCTTTTGAAGTTACAGTGGCACTGAAAAAAAGTGACTTACAACCAGTCCTCACATTTACAATTCTTGCAGCATCTCCATGGTCATGTGATCAAAATTTGGGCGCTTGGCAACCAGCATGTATTTATAACAGTTACAGCATCCAGGGGTCATGTGATCATTGCGACCTTCCTAGCCGTCTTCTGACAAACAAAGTCAATCGGGGCATTCAGATTCTCTTAATGACCATATGATTCACTCAGCAATTGCAGTAATTCACTTAACAAATGTGGCAAAAATCTGGTGCCACTGACTTCACAACCACATGCTTAGCAAGGAAATTCTGGTCCAAACTGTGGTCATAAGTCGAAGATTATCTAAATTCTAATCTTATGACGTGCTAGACTTTGGGACAAGAGCCATACTGAAAAATTACCTTAACTACTGTAGGTAGCTTTGTGGGGATGTTTCTCTTGATTAAGGTAGCCAAAATTCTGAAGTCCCTGCCCAAGAGTTCTGTTTTTCTGTAACTTCAGATAAGTGAAAATTCAGGCACCCTTCGGTGTGCCATTCCCACTACTTTAAATATTGCATTACATGTTCCTTTAATTGCGCATTTGCTTTTTAAAATTATGCTTTTAATAGGTATTACTTTGGTTGCTGAAAATAGGATTAAACTTTTGGGTTTTATGTGAACAATGCTTTATTGAGGCATTATAACTCTCTTAAAGGAGAGTTCCTATAATGATTTTCAAATAGATGAGTATTTAGTCCCAAAGGTGCTTTTTTTCAAGAGGCAACTGGACCTTCTGGGTTTTTTTTGAAGACATTTCGCTTCTCATCCAAGAAGCTTCTTCAGCTCATGACCTGGATGACTGGGAATCTCCATAGACATGAGTATTTAGTGGTTCAAAATTTGACATAAACTACTGATATATAGGTAGTTCTCGACTTACAACCACAATTGAGCCCAAATTTTCTGTTGTTAAGCAAAATAGTTGTTAAGTGCATTTTGCCCCATTTTATGACCTTTCTTGCCACAGTTGTTAAATGAATCACTACAGTTATAAAATTAATAAGATGGTTTTTCTGGCTTCCCCATTGACTTTGCTTGTCAGAAGGTCACCAAATGTGATCACATGATCTTGGGACACAGCAACTGTCATAAATAGTCAGTTGCCAAGCATCTGAATTTTGATCACGTGACTATGGGGATGCTGCAACAGTTGTAAGTGTGAAAACTGGTCATGAGTCACTTTTTCAGTGCCATTGTAACTTTAAACAGTCACTAAAAACAGTTGTAAGTCAAGGACTATCTGTAGTAGTATAAAATCCTGATTACTGAGTAAGCTTAACCCGTTGCTTCAAATAGATTGGGTATGAGCAACCTGCATGTCTCCCACAAATCCATAGATTCACCTCAAGAGCCTCCAAAAATTGCTGCTGAATTCTCATTTTTATATAAGAGTAATGATATTAAATATAAAAGGATTAATCATATTAAAGTTTTTATTTATTTATTTTTAAAAATTAATCTTGTCAATTTACCCATTTGGGGAGTGGCCCCAGCTGACTATATGATCTTTAAACCAACAACATTGTATGTTCCCAATTACCAGCAAAACTGTGGTGTTGTAGAACGCAATGGTAGATAGACTTCAATAACTGCCCAAATTTCTCTATTGGGCCCATGCACGTTAAACCTACACTTACAGAAAGATCTGAGGGCAAAACAAGTTATGTTTTTGATGCCATATTTTTGTAAAAAACAACAACAGTAAAATGGAGCGTTTGACTCTGGCCAGAAAGAAAAGATGCCAATATGGCTCTCTTTTTAGTAGTATCACAAGATGTGGAAAGGAACCACAACTTTCCTCTCCACATGGGCTGTGAAAGACTGGTCCAAGAAAGCTTTTGACCACCATTAGTAACCACGTACTTGCTGGCTGTTAGGTCAGCTGCTACAGGTCCAATTAATGTTGCCTGGGGGGGGATGGAGACAGTGAGAGGAAGGTCCTGTTGTTTCTTGTGTCTTTGCCTATCTTATGCTTTGATTAATGGTCAGCTAAATGCTGCATGGCTCAGGATTAAGAGAGCCTCTTTTCCTGTCTTCAACAAAGTGCTGTGATTCTAGTGGTGGCAACAATCCTAATAACCACTACTTTGGTCCTGGACTAGTGTTAGCTCTTCAAGGTAGGCCAAGTCAGGAAAACAGACTCCTCACAAGATACTAGAACTCCACTTAGTGAGATCGTTTATAATAATAGAATCCTGAAAGCCCGACAGTGTTTCTCCCTTCTACCTATCCACCCCGTTGTACCAAAGGGAGCCAAGGTAGGGTCAAATTTAAGTTTCTTTCTCACGCTTTCCTGTTTTCCCAGACTGAGATCATGTTTGGCTAATGTCCTTCCCATATCTTTGCGAAGGTCATCTCTGTGTTCTCTACAATCAAGGAGACACAGCAAATTAGATGCCGATGGGAAACTATGCTGCCTCCTCCAGACCACCCTCCTCATTTCCTCTCTTGAGTTGTGAAGCTCTGTGCAATCCATCAGATGTGTAGCTTAGAAGTGGTCAATGGAGGCTTACCTGCTGATGGAGACAAACTAGAGCCCTCAGAAGGTTCAACGATAGGGTTCACAGAACAGATTAAGCCATAATAGTGATTTGCTTGATTTTGGCTTAGCAGTGTGTGAACTCAGCCAATCTTTCCTAACCTCCTGAGGAGGATCCATTAGCAGATGACTAAAGATATATATTAGATACAGACAGATGCATTTATCACACTACAAATGAAAGATCCTAGCCAAAACAATGTCCCTCAAGCGTTGGTGTACATGTCCTCCTTGACCTCTTGGCAACAGCAACATTATTCGGAGGGTTAAGAAAATATATCTCTCCATCCTACCTTCATTTTTTTGCCTATTCTGGCTCATGTCCTATGACAATTTAATAGTCAGTTGTTTTAAAAAACATATGTTTCATATACCCTTGGATTCCTGTGTGATAATAAAGATGTGGCTTTTATTGCTTTCCATTCTGACAACTGTTCCCACTTTTCTCTTCCTCCCCTTTTTGCTTCTAGCCTTTATTTTTTCATTGTTTCATTTTCCCCAAATTTCAAGGATCCACTTTCAAAAGCACTTGCATCTCTGTGTTTGTATGTGGGGGGTGGGAGAAAGAGTGGGGGCATCAATGAATCTGCACCATGCCTACTCAGAAGAAAACATTAATAAATATGCATTGTAATAAAGCCTTAGAAATTTAGTACAGGAGAGGAAATGTGAGGATAAGCATTATATCAGCAATATGAATTATTTCCAAAGATTTTTTTAAAGTATTTGGGCCACCTTTTGTGGGCTTGGGTTGCATTCAAAATTGTGTGGCACACCAAAGTTCAAGTGGTCAGGAAAAAATTGGACCCCAAGGGGAAACTGGAGGAAACAAAAGACATCATATAAATGTGATCAATCAAGTGGCCTTCCCCCCACCCCATCGACCCTACTTTGGAGATGTGTGCTCATATTCTAAACATTGTGAAAATTACAGTGCATTATCTGCCTTGGACCTCCCAACAAAAGAAAGATTCCAGAACGGTTATCATGAACTCTGATATTTTTTGTCCTTCTAAAACAGTGGCCTAAGGTTGCAAAAATCAAGAGGAGACTGCATTGAGAGTGAGCCCTCTTCACCATCTCTCCCCAACCCCCCAACCCCCTTTATAGCCCATGTCAGTGCCGGGGCCACTCTGCTTATGGAGGGTCATACGCAGGACATATTTGTATTGGAGGAGGCAGAATCAGAGAACTTAGCTTTCACTGGTTCCATTAAACACATACATCTGGATTTACACAGGGGGTGTGAAAAGAAAAAGTTGTGAGTTAAACAAGATAGTATTATTTGCTTTAATCCATTCTAATGTTTACTTTCGTATAGCCAATTAACCTTCAATCTCCATTTGATATTAGAAAATATATGAGTCTGGTTTAGAGATTTTTTTCTTTTTTTTTTCCAAATACCTTATCTTTTTTGCCGAGTAACAGGTGAAAACTATGAGGACCTCATGACCCCAGTATGTATTCTGCAAATTAACCTAAGGTTGGGTTAACGTGGAGTTTTAATTATTGCTAGTATTAATTAATGGGAAAACTCATTTTAATTTTAATGTTAAAATTACTAAAGGAATATTATTGCTAAATCCACCAGAAAAGCAAAACAATTTAATCCATTTGATTACTCTGAGTATACAAAAGAAAACATTAAGCATAAAGAACATACTGCAAATAAAATGAGTACTTTAATGTCTTATTACTTTAAATGATATATTTAAACATATTCTTAAAGAGATGTGTTCTCTTAGATTTTGGTCTTTAATGGCAATTATCACATTAATTGCCACCAAAATTAAGAACTCTCTCTTCGTATGTTAATGTGTGCAATCCCAGAGCTTTCTTTTAACACAGCAGCTATGATTTATTCATACGTAAAAGAACTACAGGAGCTTTAGAAATATTGTACTCTGTTCTGAAATCTGTAGTTGTTAATTATGTCTTAAGCAGGCAATTTGATTATTGGAATTATCTTAGGACAACTTCACTTGAATCCACAGAATTTGTGAACAGGAAAGCAAAGGTAAGTTAGGAGAGAAAATAGATCAGTGCTGAATATGAAAATGCAATCAAGTTGAAAATTTTCCATTTCACATTTTCTGGTACAGCATCTCAGGTTCAGAAGCAGATCTGTCCCAGAGTAGGGGTGAACATGTCCATATTTGGCCTATGACTATGCCATGTCAGGCCAGAGAAGTAGGCAAGCAAATAAAAAGCTTAATTTGGTTTGGCTGAAATGTAGATTTAATTAATATTAGATTACTTAAAACAATTGACAGGATTTCTCACATTAAAGATTACAATTTTGTAGTAATTTCTAAATAAACGCTTCAGAAGTCAGCACAAGTTAGTCACCTCTGTTCTGGAAAACATTATGCAGTGCCCTCAGCTATGAGATGTTGGCTGAATTCCTATAAATTGCACCCACTCATGGTTTCTTTTAAGCCTTATTAAAAAAGATCAGTTGCCCTGGCTTTCTACATTGCACTAAGCCATGAGGAATATTTTAGGATGAGTAGGTTCACATATTGCGAGGAAATAAAATCTATCATTAGCATTACAGCTTAGCATTACAATATTAATCGCCTCAATTCCGAATTCTCTTTCTCATGCAACTGTTTGATAATAAAGGCATATTGGCATGATACATAAAGCCATGATTGGCAGCCCTCTGTTAGTTTATTAAAACCAGAATTGTCCTCAGATGATCAGGGGGACAAAAAGCTTTCTTTAATTTCCTGTTACTTATGGTACACTAGCAAACATTATCATCATAATTCCCAGTATTATGCATGACATCCTGCTTCCTCACATGACTGTACCAAAACCATTGATCACATCATTAAAAGTAACATGGCAGTCCTACAGACAGAGGCAGTATTGATACATGAGTGAACAGTGAATAATTATTCCAGGCAGAATCACCAGCAAATACAATGGAATTCCCTAAAATGGTAAGAGAACATTCTGTTTCCTTTACCTTCCCTTGCATATAATGCCATCCCAAATATTGAGAAGCTATTTAGAGTAAGTCTCTAAAGTACTTTGCCGCTTACACCAAATAGAGGCATTTTATGCCTGTTCCAGAGGTGGGTTCCTCCCAGTTTGGACCGGTTCGCCTGAACCGGTAGTGACCCACTGGTGATGTCACAGTGATGTCACGGATCCGGTTCAGTCAGTGCCGGTTTGTGGGCGCCGCCATCTTTTTTTGGGGGGGATATTTTTTTTTAATTTTTTTGGATTTTTTTTTATTTTTTTCTGCGCATGATCAATACATGAACAGTGCGGCATCTGGGTATCGTTCATTTTGGGACAAATGTCAATAATAATATTAATGGTATTTGTTACATTAATTTTCTGCGCATGCGCAGAAGCCGAGTTTCCGGCACTGTGCATGCGTCGCCATCTGGTTTTCAGCTCTTTTTTTTGGATTTTTTTTAATTTTTCGGCACTGCGCATGCGTGCGCGCACCCACGCGGTGCGCCCATGTGGCGTGCCCATGCGGTGCGCCCACATGGCGTGCCCATGCCGCGTGCCCATGCAGTGCACCCACACGGCACGCCCACACGGTGTGCCCACGCAGCGCGCCCATGCGGCGCGCCCACGTGGCGCGCCCACACGGCATGGGAGGAAGCAAACCGGCAGCGAGGTAAGTTAGAACCCACCCCCGGCCTGTTCTATTTCATGACTTCATTGGATAGAGTCCAATAGGTTAAAAACTCTGACTTTTCAAATAGATTGGAGTAGAGGAAAGGAAAACATTTGTAATTGTTGGGCAGATCATATTAGTGTGCTATTTGATAGCAAAACTTAGACTTATATACCGCTTTACAGTGCTTTACAGTCCTCTCTAAGCGGTTTACAGAGTCAGCATATTGCCCCCAATAATTTGGGTCCTCAATGATGCAACATACCATCCCTCTGTGTAGCAAGTTTATTTGCATAGGCCTTTTTGTAACATTATACCTGTTTTGTGAACAAAGCTGGCAAATTTCATCAGCAAGACCCACGAGGATTTCAGAAAGATGTTTCTAATGCTAGTGGAATAAAAACATAATTTTGAAAAGTGTAAAAGTAAAGTCCCAGGTGAAGTCCCCCACCTCTAGATGGGTTCTGTTGCTTCAATTAGGACCAGCTAAACTCCTTGTGGTTCTTCTCTACCTCTTACACAGGCCATAACAACTTGCAAGCCATAACTTTGGGATCAGCAGTTAGACATGAAACATTAGAATAGAAGAATAGAATAAAAAGGGACCTTGGAGGTCTTCAAGTCCAACCCTCTGCTTAGGCAGGAAACCCTGTACCTGTGATGGCAAACCTATAGCATGTGTGCCACAGGTGGCATGCAGAGCCCTCTGCGGGCACACGAGCCGTCACCTCAGCTCCACCACGCATGCTCGGGCGCCTCCCACCGGCCAGCTGGTTTTCAGGTCTGCCGCGCATGCGCAGGGGGCGGGGCACATGTGGGAGATGTGTGTGCATGCGTGGGGGCGGGGGGCACATGCAGGGGTCATGCACACATGCGTGGGGGTGCATGGGGGCACGTGGGGGGGTCATCTAACAGGACCAGGAGAGATCTTTTTACATTCTACAACAAAGTCACAAAGTGGGGTAACAGTGCCATGTCCTACCCCTAAAACCTCCTACTCTGAGATGTTTGGAAAGCAGTAACTCTTGCAGTAAATAATATTTTCTCATTTCCTTGCCACCTAAGAGACCTTATTTAATATCAACGCCTTCATTTCTTAATATGTACATATATACACTAACTCAAATTTAATTTAACTAATTAACTAATTTGAAAAAGAATTTCTACACTATAGTTCCATATGACAGTTTTTATGTTGATATGTAAACATTTTCTATTTTGGGGGGGGGGTTATTTGACATTTTACTTCTTTTGCAAGTGCTTACTTTTATCAGATGAAGTGGATTAACTCCATTTTTAACCCCCTGAAGTGACATTCTATCCATAGTTCTTCACATCCTACTTTATATAAAAAGATTATGACATGTGCAGTAGAGCTTTTGCTATTATGAAGCTTAACAGATTGTATAATTAAATCCACATTTATTTGCATATGAATAAAACAATAGCTGCCAAGAAAGAACCACTCATTTTTAATATGCTGCTGTTTCACAGCAAGCTCCATATTGTGAATGAGAAAAGAAGGAATCCCTCTTCTAAGATAAAGACTGCAAGTTTTGTAATACTTTTTTTGTTTTGTAGTACAACAATATTCATTTGTGAGATGGGTGACCATATAAATCAATTTAAATAAATAAATAAAAACATTTTCTAAAATCTGTTGCTTGTCTAAAAGAGGGAAGGAAGGAAGGAGCGAGGGAAGGAAGGAAGGAGAGAGAGAAAGAAAGAAAAAGAAAGAAAGAAAAAGAAAGAAAGAAAGAAAAAAAAAAAAGAAAGAAAGAAAGGAAAGAAAGAAAGAAATAACATATGTACTAATTTTTTAAAAAAATTCTTGATACCTGGCTGTTCTGATATAGCCAAGTGTAAATTAAAATAATTTAATTTGTGGCTTTGTAATGATTGCTTTAATTACTATGATATGATAGGAATGAACAAACCTCGGCTTGACCTAGGTTTTAAATTAACAAATTTATTCAGTAGAAAAGATGTGCAAGCATAGATGTTCACATATGGATCTCACCTTTTATCATTTCTTTAGCCAGAAGGCAATCAAAAGGCACCTAGAAACTTATTCTTCATGCTGATAATCACCTATGTAACTCGACATTCAGGGGTGGGTTCCTCCTGGTTCAGACCGGTTCTCCCGAACCGGTAGCGGCCCGCTGGTGACATCACGATGACGTCACCGAACCGGATCGTTCGGTGCCAGTCCGTGTGGGCCGCCATCTTATTTTTGAATTTTTTTTTGAGTTTCTTTTTTCCTTCTGAGCATGCGCAGAAGCCGACTTCCGGCACTGTGCATGCGGTCGCCATCTTTTTTTCGGCTTTGTTTTTTTTCCCCTGGATTTTTTGTTACTGCGTGGCACGGGAGGGAGCGAACCGGCAGCGAGGTAAGTTGGAACCCACCCCTGCCTACATTGGCACAGGGGCAGGTTCTTTGCAGGCATTCCTGTCCGCAGTTGTTTCTGCTCACTATACCAAATCCAACAGGATGGAGATGCAGTGTCATCTAACAGGGCCAGGAGAGATGGTTTCTCTGTTGTGACTTAACCTATGAAACAACATCATCCCCACTCCCTAGGACCTACGTGGATCTAATCCTCTTAGTCTTCCACAAGCTTTAAAGACATTGCTTTTCCTTCAAGCATTGGGATTGGGATGTTAGGTGAGGCCCAGTTGGTTTGTCTACCTGTTATTGATTTGCAAGATGGAAAGGCTTATTTGGACTTCAGGGTCATTGTATTTGATTGTTTGTCATAATTATTTTTAACTAGTTTGGGGTGTTGTTGCTGTTGTACATGTGAAGAACCATGTTTACAAAATGGTGTCCATATAAATTGTTTAAATAAATTAATACTTTCACCATTAACTATTTGACGGATCTACTCATCTATGCATGCATAGAAACCTCCCACTCTACCACTGTGGAAAAAGTCTGTCTCATTAATCTAAAGTTAGTCATTACCTACTAATATGTCCAAACTAGTTCCTTAGCCTATGAGTGCAACCGTTAATATTTTCTACTAAGTCAGCAAATGGTTGATTAGCTCAGTATGTGGACTCAACCATTGTGATATGTAAACTATTATTTATGCTAAAGCATTCTATGTGAACTAGTCTACTTTGACTAGTTTAAGAAACTATGTTTAAAACAAACTTGGAATAACATGATACGTGAACTAAGTCTATATATGTTATTAATCTCAATGCTTAAAACTGAGCTTTTTATTTCAAAGAAAAACAAAAAAAAATCTCAAACCATGATACCATCTCCAGGGGAAAAGTAAGCCTCTACCTGATTAATTTTCCTGAAGTTGTTGTTTGAAATAAACAGCCACTTGAAGGCAAATAGCAGTAGTAATTTATTTTTATTTTACACTATTACTATATCAATCCCCATCCACCCTACTACATATGGCAGCTCACAGTAATTAAATAATAATAATATAACTATAAAAGAAACAATTACAATGAAAGAATGAAGTTAATAAACCCAGCTTGTAAAATAAAACAGCAGAAGCCCGCATTTAAGATCTTAAACAATTGTTTAAAAATTCTGAATATCACTACATAAATATGAGGGTTCATTTGGAAAAATTAGCCTTCTGTTCTAAATGAACTTTAATAATCATTTAACTCTCAAGAAGGGGGGATTTTTAGTACTAAAAGGATTTTAGTTGGAATCATATATTAGCTGGAATCATATATTCTACTAAATTGTGTATTACAGTTTACAAGTTATAAAGGCTAGGTTCAAAAAGCATGGTAACAAAACAGACTATATCATGGTTTTCTCACATGTTGCTTATAAATTGTATGGCTGTGTTCTTTGGGGTTTCCCCCCCCTCTCTCTTTCTTGTTGAAGTGTAGCTTGGTTTTTGTACTCACAATTTGCCAAATTATGAATGCATTTTTAAAAGCTAAACATATAAATATTGTAAAATCAAAACTTTTTGTGATACAAAAAGACTGAAAATAGAGCTCAGTAGCCAAGGTTTCCTTAAAACAAAAAAGCATCAGACTTGTGTGTGCATTTTCTCTGTGATATTTATAAAGGTATTCGGAATGTATTTTCTTGGTGGCAAACTATGAATCCAGAAATTCCCAACAGTTATTCAGATGATAGATTGCACAAAGGTATTTGCAAATTTATAAAAATATAGGTTCTAAATATACATACATACATACATACATACATACATACATACATACATACATACATACATACATACATACAACCTTTTATTTGGTTTGGATGGTTTAAAAACTCTTGAATGTTTTTAAGAGATAAAGAGATATTTGTTTCAATACCAATTGTGAATATACCTCTTCTCACTTGAAAAGGCAAAGTCTGGGCATTCAGTTGACATTAGAGGAAAATCAGTTATCTGGTGTCTATTAATCTTAGCCACATACTCTTTATATTTCGAATTTCCTGAAGTTCAGCCTGCTGTATCACTGAGCTCACTAGATTGAAAAGAATGTCTTCTGTTGATAACTGCATTCATTGATTCATGTTTGCTAGAATTGGTGAAATTTTATTGGATGTAATAATTCATTGAAAATTTTACATACCTTTGATACATTGGCAGAGCTGCAAGAAACAGCCTGACCTTGATCCTTTCAATGTTAGCAAATCAGTCATGAATTGAAATTCTATGAGTGGACTGGAGAGATTCATGGGACCAATTCTTACAATGTATGTGTTTTACATCCAAGTATTTCTACCATGGTCAAGCACATGCTTTGGAAGGACACTGTGATTTCTTTGGTTTTAGCTTAGCAAGTTAGGTGAATCACCCAGCCATTTTGGTTTTGGAGGGGAGAGGACCACTGATAGCTTAATGTGTTCCGGGAATGTTGTTATCTGCTTATTATTAACAAAAACTATGGTTAAGCTTAACACAGCGCATGAGATGATGCAACAAATAAACTCCTTTGTTAACAAAAAGTGGCCTATATAGTCAGAGGTGCTACCTTTGGTTAGCTTGATAGAAATAGGGTTTTTTAAATAGACTATAAGTATGAATAATTTATGGGAGGAAAAAGTGGGAGATCACTTTCTTTGCCAAAAATTCTTCATTTCTAATGCTTCTCCACTTATCTGGTATGATAATCTCCATTCTGAATGACTAACAAATGAAACAGCTGAAATAAGCTGAAACAGAACAGCTTTATTCTGGACAGGGAAATGTTTTACCTGCCAAATAATATATACATCTTACCCTGTTTCTCTGACAAAGTGCTTAATAAGCTTTTTTCAAGTACTTTGTCTGCTGTAGTTATCTCATGAACTTTTAATCATTTCAAGACAGTTTAAAGTAATTATAATATCTTAGAACTTGTTTCCAATTCATTGCTTCTTATCTTGGCTGTTATTTGCATTTCTAACATATCCTATTGTGATGGCTCAGAGCACTATCAATATTTTAAAATAAAAACATCCAGTTTTTCAACCCATCATTAGAATTGGGTTGCAGGGAAAGGAGTCATCTTTCTCTTTCTCTTGAGTTGTGCCTTCATATTGTTCTCCCTAGCTAGCAAAGAGGAATAGATTCTCCAAAAGAGGGCTTGTTAGTTTCCTCATAGTGATACACTCCTTCATTAGAGAAGAGAAGGTTAGCAGGGTATGGGTGTGTTGAATGTAGAAGAAGGACAAAGGTCTCCAGGACAATGGAGAGGCACCTGGAGGGAGTGGCTTCATTAGAAGCCAACATCCCAGTCTTAGAAGCATAAAAACAGCCCTGAAGTGTTATATGAAACTACCACATAATTGTCAAGTTATGATAAGCAGGAACCTAAGAGTTCCAGGGAGTTTGAATTGGTGTGCCATGCAAACCTTAGATTGATGCAAATAAAAGTAAGAGTGTTAAAGTTCTGATAGCCTTTATTAGAATGTTCCACCAGCAGCTGAGACAGAACTAAGAGCCAGTAATTTAGTCAAAGGCTTGCAGAGTTCAAAGATAATTTTGCTTGCCTTGTAAATTATGCCAGCCCTGAAGACTGCTAACTTGAAGACGTTGGAGACAAGATTGCCCAGAGGAGCAGTCCAAGCTAGTCTATAGGTCAGAGGCCAGAGAATTGCACAGAAGTGGTCCATAGTCAATCTGAAAATCTAAACACAGAGCAAGGAGGCAAGAGGAATTTGGAACAGGTTGGGACAAGAACCCATGTCTAGACACATGCTTCTATAGCCAGAGTTCCTGTCGGTACGTAATTAGAGGAGTTAATGCCCCTTCATCTCAAGAAGTTATGCCAGTCATGTAGCAGCAATGGGCAACAGAGTCCAACAGAGTAAAAACAAAGTAAAAAAAGGGGGAGCAGCACTGGCAGCTGGAAAGTAGCTCTCACAGGACCTCAAAAGAAAATCAGAAATTCAGGGGAGGACAACATTGCAACAATAACACTACACAAAGGAGATTAAAAGAGCTATATCACCAGGGGTGACAGAAACCCTCAAGAAAAGCCAGGAGGACCAAGTGGCATTTGTAATCCAACCATCCTGACAGTAGGTCTTTGCCAGTCTTAAGAAGTGAACCAGCAAGAGGAAGACGACTGCTGTGTAGTAGACTAGAATTAGCATGCAAGGAATAGGAGGTGAAGGCAGGGGGTAAAGAAAACAGAGTATTACTGTATAGGAATTTTGATGTGGCTACAAATACTATATAACCCGTTAAAATAAGAAGTTGCCAAATGGAGAGAATATAGGAGCTAAAGCATTACTGCAAGTAGGCTAAGAGACAAAAAAACAACAACAACCCAATATAATATAGAGAATAAAAGGATAAAAGCAAAAGTAGAACTATAGGATCAAGAAATAAAAAGCAGACTGAGCTGTAGAACAAAGGGTTATAATAATAGATCATAATTAAGAATGTACAACATCAAATAAAATCATAACGATTAGAGGATAGTGGATAATGCACAGCAATGGTATAAGAGAGAAGAAAGATACAGCTGTTTAATTGTCTATTATAAAATCAGCTTTGGTTTTTATGACTTTATGATTATAATACAGTTTTCCCAAAAGGAATTGGTCTGTGTCCTACCTTCCTCTGAACTATCCCTGAACATATAACAATGTTCAAAAAACAGAAATTCAGAATGCTTCTGAAACAGAGACACTGGTAAGGCCCAGAAATACAGGCTTAAGTGGAAATTAGCTGTTTTAATCTGAGCAGGGCCAAAGTTCAGCTAAAATACTGTACCAAATCAAGTTTAGCAACTGAGCATATTGTACTGTTTGTTTTCTTCCCTTATTATAAGAAAATAAATTTAGAGCAACCAGATCCAGTGTTGAGGGTCCTTATCTAGAGCATCACTCTTGTTTTAAGGAGGTCCTGGCAGGGTGATTTCTAGTGCTTCCCCCACTCCTGGCTTCTTCCAATGGCCCAGACCATTGGCTTGTTTAGCAACAATGATAATATTGACACTTACACTATTTTAAAGAAAAGTATTTCTCAAAGTATCAGTAGCATATAGCAGCTGAACCATTGAAGATGCTCTGTTTTGAGTCATGAAGCTAATGCAGTAATTCATTCCCCACTCTTTGGACAGTGAGAAGTCCTTCCTCTCACATCTCCATTCATTGTTTGTACAATACCAAAGACAACATTTGACTAGTTCGGGGTCTCTTTTAAGCAGCCAGCTAACTACGCAACATTTTCATAGTAACAGTTGCCGTTCTCAGTGCAGTGGGGGATCTAGAGTAGGCACTCTAGGGACCTCATTGTCTGCCCCAGCTTCCTGTGGTTTGATACCCCAATTTAGATGCTTTCTTTTTAGAGTGTGTAGCCAATAAAGATAACAGAAAAAGTATAAGCACCTGAATGAAGCACATGTTCCTTTTTCAGATAACACCCTCTGCTACAGGTAGTCCTTGACTTACAACCATTTCTTTAGTGACTGTTCGAAGTTACAATGGCATTGAAAAAAGTGACTTACGACTGGTTTTCATACCTACAACCGCTGCAGCATCCCAATGGTCATGTGATCAAAATTTGGGCACTTGGCAACTGGCAGGTATTTATGATAGTTACACTGTCCCAGGGTCATGTGATCACCATTTGTAATCTTCCCAGCTGGCTTCCGACCAGCAAAGTCAATAGGGGAAGCCAGATTTACTTAATGTCTGCATGATTCAGTTAACAACTGCAGTGGTTTGCTTCATAATTATGGCAAACAGGTTGTAAAATGGGGCAGAAACTAACAATAGCCTTGCTTAGCAACAAAAAGTTTGGGCTCAGTTGTAGTCATAAGTCAAGAACTATCTGTATAAAGTACCTTAGGTACCTCTACCTTTGGATTTCCAGCAGGCTTTTCTACGACATAATATGCTATTTGTGAATTGCAGCAATAATTAAATGGGCCCTCCAGCAGGATTGAAACATTGCACTGAGTTATGGTTTGTTTTAATCATAATTTGTTAAAAATTTAGTTGGGTCAACACAAGACACCAAACCATAAAACCCAATTCACAAACCTTAATTGCTTGATTTGTATAATACACTAAGCCAAAACCAAACCATTCATGTTTAGCAGCATAATATGTAAACCAAGCCATAGATTTTATCCAGAATCATATTCCCTCATCACAAAAAGTATGATGTGTAAATTCATCCAACTAATTTTGAAACTGTCCAAGAAATTCTGATTCCAAAGGCAGAAAATCCAAATTGTGTCCCCATCTGGTTATAAAAATATCACAAAAAATAATACTTTACTGCTCTTTAATTATACCCAAATTTGCTGAAGGCAGACTCATTATTCTGTTTAATTTTAGGGTCAGCCCTACAATAATTTCTTCTGTTGTCTGATCAAATAGATAATGCTAGGCTTTGAGGCATAAAAAAAGCTAGCAAAGTCTGTACAACAGACGAAAAAAATATGTTCATACTATACACAATGACTTTTTAGTATCAAATCACATTTAATTCTGTGGAGAAATTCTGCTACAAGTTGTCCTGCTCTAATAGAAGGGTCAAGCTTTATGTAAAATTGGAGATTTGAGACTGAATTCTTATAGACCGATTGTTCAAATTACTGACCTGCTGCCACCATCTAAACATTTGTATTAAATTTTACCTTCATATATGCACCTAATGGTTACCATGTTTCGGTCATGCGAGTCATTTCAGCAGGGTTGAATTTAGAGCAGGGATGTCAAACTGGATTTCATTGAGGGCCGCATCAGGGTTGTTTGACTCGGGGGGGGGCAGGGTGAGCATGGCCGGGTGGGCGTGGCTGAGTGGACATGGCCAGCTTGATGTCACTCGTTGAGGCTCCGTTTACGGCTGTGATGGCCTCATGCAGCCCTCTGCCAGCAGAAACGGAGCTGGGGGAGGCACATGCAGCTCGCCCAGGCTCTGTTTTCAGCTGTGACGGCCTCCTGCAGCCCTCTGCCAGCAAAAACGGAGCCTGGGGAGCCCGTGTGCATTTTTGCTGGCAGAGGAACTGCGGGCCGGTCTTTTGCTGTTTCCAGGGTGGCCCCGTGGGCCAGATCTAAGCACCCCACAGGCTGGATTCGGCCCACTGGCATTGAGTTTGACACTCCTGAATTAGAGCATTGATTTGCTTCACCCACAGTAGGCTGTGGTTTGTTTTAACTGGTTTGTTAAATCATCCAGAATAGTTGGTTTACACATTGCCATGAGCAATAAATCATGGTTTAATCATTACAGTGGTTGGGGTCATCTTTCATACTAAACCAAAGTAAATTATATGACTTAATCAAGTATATTATCTTTCTTAGTTGCAAATGTATATGCTCTGGTAAAGCCAAGTACGGTAAATAACTATAGCCTGAAAAGAGTCTCCTTGTCTTTAACCTTGCAGTTATCAGTTCTGCTTAGATAACTCTACTTTAGCACAAGTTTGAATCATTGTGAAATTCCACCAACCCATTTATTCATTTTAATGAACTAGGCTCATGCAATCAGCTAAGCAAACCCAGTCTAGGTACAATATAATTTAGTGTAGGAATCCACAGTTTCTCTCAGCTCAGGGGAACCCCACACCAAGGATTTGGGGCTTTTAAGTATGAACGTTTTAAACTAGAGATTCTTAAGCTTTGGTGCTGAGATCCTCTAAAATAATAAATTATTTTCTGTGACATCCGTTGATCCCTCATCAAATTATATTGATGAAGTCGAAGTGTCCAAGCAAGCATGTTATCTTTACCAGAAGCTTCCCAAAGTGGCGAGTTTGGTGACACACGTTCTTTCTAGCTCTGAGGATATCCTCCAGGTCTTCACCTCTCTTTCCTATCCAACCAGCCATCCCTTGAGCTGTAGTCACTTTCTCTCTTGACTACACCAAGAGTCAGAGCTGTGTTGATGTAGCACTCCCTGCCTGCCTCTATTAACTACCCAGAGCTGAAAGTGTTTGATTTCACATCTTGGCACCATTGACACCAAGTGTCAAGCCCCCTCCTGTAGTGATTTTCTTTGAGCTTAGCATGCCAGGGAAGCCCAGCCCTTGTACTTGTTTCCCATCCTAAATACAATCTCCAGAACAAGTGGAGCAGATTGTTCAACATCACCTTCTCCTTCCCATTGTCTCTACATCAGGTCCTACCTTCTCTAAAAACCAGAGCTCCAAAGAAATTGTTTCCTACTCATTTGTCTTTCAGATCTTCTGGTTACTCAGAAATTTTTGATCCTCTCTCAAATTTGCTCACAAACCTTTGGGTCTTAATTCAGAGTTTGAGAGTACTTGCTTTAAGTGTGTATAAGGTTTAAAACACAAGTTCTTAACTTTCTAACTTGTAAAAAAAGTAGCTGAGGGCTACAAAACATGTGGATGATTCACTTTCTTCCTAAAGGCTCTAATGCATTTATGAAAACTAGTTTTTTTTTAAAGGTTTATTTGCTGTTTGAAGTTTTTTTTTTAATGTCTTGGAATAAGACCTTGGAATATTCCAGAGAATATTCCTGTTTGTAGATATAAATATATCAATCTATTTATCCCAATTAGTATTGATATAAGTATTACATAAATAGATGGTTTAAAATTCCAATGATCTTATGGGGAAGGATGCAGCTTGTTGCAGAGTGGCTCCCCCAACAGTATGGCAGCGTAGTCTTTGTGAAGCCTGGTATCCAGCTTTGGTCCACAAAAACATCAGAAATAAATAACATAGAAGTAATAATTGTAGAGCTAAGCAACTGTATGGTCACCTCAGTGTATAAACCGCAACTAATTGAGATCAAGGGTGACAAATTTAATACATTTAATAAGGATGAAATAAATTTTGTTATTGGTGACTTTAATAGTCACAGCAGCAACTGGAGGTATCCCAATGACTATACAAATGGAGAGCTCTTTTAAATGACAACAAATTAACCAGCATCATTTAACAGTGGAAGGTGGTACAGGGGATATAATCCTGATTTGATTTTTGTGAGCGATGTATTAAAGTAGTTTGCCCACCTATTCCAAATTCCCAGCACCAGCCAATTATGTGCCACGTTACCGCTGTAGTTTGACCTCATAGTAACCCCTTTGGACATAATTATAACTTTTAAAAAGCCGACTAGCTTAAATTTCAGAGACTATTGGACAGTGCTGTTATTCAATTAATACCTAAACCAAGCTATTATAGCAAATTTGTGGAGGCTGTTAAAAAATGCTCCTGGCTATCAATTCCACAGGGCTGTAACACCAACTATATCCAAGGCCTTACAGCAGAAACAAAGGACAAATTGCAGAGTATCTCACTCTTTTTGAGGTTGATCTTATGGCAGAGAACATAGTGAGTGCAGGCCAGCAGTTAATTATTTCTATAGCTGAAGCTAAGAGAAAAAGCTGGATTAAAACAATATGAACCTAAGTAGCCACAAAGCGTGAAGATTGTTGAGTCATCCCCCAACTCACTCTAGAGATTATGCCAATGTGACAGCAGGCCAAATAGCCAGTCAGCTTCTTAAGAACGACAATCCAGATCAAAGGCCACCAAAACACAAGATTAGGATCAGCAGAAATGAGGAGGATGAAACGACTAATTTATTGAGAGAGACTATAAGTGTCAACATCCAGCTTGGGTATCCAAATAAAAGTCCAGGATTGGAAGAATAAGCCACAGAAAGCTGCTGGCTTGGATGACATCTTTTTTGAAAAGATGAAGCAATTTGGACCAATGGCAAGACAGTGACTACTAGAAATGTTTAATGAATGCTTGGAATAATGTAAGATTCCTGGTGTCTGGCGAAAGACTAAGGTTATAGCAGTTTTAAAATCAGGTAAAGAGGCCAATAACCCTAAGAACTACCATCCAATTTCTCTCTTGTGCCATACCTATAAAATCTTGCCCCCCAAAAAGTTGCACCGAACAGATCCTGCATTTAATCCAGTACATCAAAGATGGATTCCAAAAGGGCAATGTAACAGGAACTGTCTTCAGAGATCTCACGGCCGCATATGATACCATCAATCTTAGAAGACTGAAGCAGAAAGTTTATGATATGACTAAAGATTTTAAACTTACAAATATCATTAGGCATCTGCTTCAGAACCACATGTTTTTTGTGGAGTTCCAGGGGAGGCGAAGTAGATGGAGGAATCAAAGGAATGGCTTACCACAGAATAGTGTATTGGCTCCAATTCTTTTTAATATTTACACCAATGATCAGCCACTCCCTATAGGTACTAACAATCATATGTATGCTGATGATCAAGCAATGGCTGTACAGGGAAAAACATTTGAGGAGATTGAACAACCTTTAACTGAAGCCCTGATAGAGCTGGATCGATACTATTGTGATAACCAGTTAAGGCCAAATCCAGCAAAAAATTCACAAAAAGAGTACTCCACTCCTCTACTCACAATAGAAACCCTTATGCCACCAGGCTTGAAATTTTGGGCTTGGACAATCTGGAACTGCGCCGCCTGAGGTCTGATCTAAGCATAGTACACAAAATTGTCTGCTGCAACGTCTTACCTGTCAACAACTTCTTCAGCTTCAACCTCAATAATACACGGGCAAACAATCAATACAAACTCAAGGTAAAATGCTCCAAACTCGATTGCAGAAAATACGACTTCAGCAACAGAGTGGTCAATGCCTGGAATACACTACCTGACTCAGTTGTTACATCCTCAAACCCCCATAACTTTAACCTTAAACTGTCTACCGTGGACCTCACCCCATTCCTAAGAGGTCTGTAAGGGGGCGTGCATAAGTGCACCAACGTGCCTACCGTCCCTGTCCTACTGTCCCCATTTATTTGTATTCATTTCCTTCATTCATGTTCATGTTCATATTTATACCTGCTATCTTGTATATGTTTGACAAACTAATAAATAAATAAAATAAAAAAATTCAGGCATGACCTTTCCATCTTTGCAATTAACAGGCTTCTAGGAAGCTGCACATTATAAGGAAAGGGACGGTATTGGAGCATTGCTACAGCCCTAAATAATTAGAGGTCACTCTAGATAGGGCCCTAACATATAAGCAGCACTAAAATGAAAGTCAGTGGACAAAATAACATCCTTAGGAAATTGATGAGCTCTACCTGGGGTGCCAAACCAAGAGTCCTTAAGACAATAGCTTTAGCTCTTTGCTGCTTGGCAGGCGAATATGCCTGCCCAGTCTCGTATAAATCAGCACATGCTGGGAAAGTAGATGTTGCTCTGAATGAAGCTCACAGAATTATTACCAGGTGCCTTAAACCATCTACCATCTAGCTGGCATTGCCCAGCCTGCTGTTCGTAGAGAAGCCACAGCATACAGACAGAGTGTGTCAAATCATCAATATCTAGACAGCACCCGCTCCAAGGCCTGCAACCAGTTCATCAGAGATTGAAATCTAAGAAAAGCTTCCTTAGGTCAATGGAAGACTTCGAAGAATTTAAAAGCAGAGAGGACCTATGGAAAGCTACAAAGAACCAGTGGATGGAACGAATGGAGGAAATGGCACCTGGGTCTGGTGAAAGCTGGGAAATATGGAAATTGTTGAATAGATTACACATCTATGGGTACAACAAGATTCAGAGACACTCTGAACAAATGGAGCCCTTTGCGATTGTGGTGACATGCAGACAACAATACATATGTATAGCTGATCAGTGCACATTTAGGGACCTCATGGCGGTATGACAGAACGCAATTCATGTTGCTAGTTTCTGGGCAAGTTCTGTTTAACTTTTACATATTTTAATCTTGTATTTTAAATTTTATTCCATTTAGTATGCCTTGTTTTAATTGTGATGCTTCTGACACGAAGAAACAAACAAACAGGGAAGGATAAATGCTGTAAAAATAAATATTGCTTCAAGATTAATATACTGTGTAGGTATTTAACAGTATCCCGTATTAATTCCTTTGCTTCTGTTTTCTTGGCTGACTTCACCAGCTGCCTCTTTTTTCGTTTCCTCCTAGGAATCAGTGATGATTGTTGTCTTTGGTTTGGAATTTATCATACGTATCTGGTCCGCTGGCTGCTGTTGTAGATATCGTGGATGGCAAGGAAGACTGCGATTTGCAAGGAAACCTTTCTGTGTAATAGGTGAGTTGTTCAAGTATGATTAATTTCATCTGAAAAACAGTACTGTTATATCTAGAAAAAGAGCCAGTTTGGTGTAGTGGTTAACCCACCAGAGTAGAAAGTGGGAGACCATGATTTCCACTCCCACGTTAAACACAAGGCCTGCTACATGACCTTGAGCCGGTCACACTCTCTCAGCCCTAGAAAAAAGACAAGGGCAAACCACTTCTAAAAATCTTACCAAGTAAACTACAGGCACTAGTCCAGCAGTTTACAGGAGTCAAGACTGACTCAAAGGCATAAAAAAGAACAAGTTATACTTAGAAATCACAGAATTTTGTTTGCTATTATTTTGAATCAAATTCTAGGTTACATTTGACTGATGCCATTTTGAGAAAAAGAGTTTTTGCATGTTCTGCTTTTGCTAGTGTTGTTGTCAAGAAACTGCAGTCAATTCATATATAAATAAAATTAAAAGGTTTCATATTACCATGAAATCCTTTAATCTCAAATGGAGCGTAACAGAATTTAGCACTGCCAAAAACATAGAATCAAACTTATCAGCCAGAAATAGTTGAATATAAAAATGATCTATATATCCTGGGAAGCCCACAAAGAGGTGCAATATATCTATTTCTAATACTCCTGTAAAAAAGGCAATAAAAGGATTCCATTGCATGTGGCAAAGTGGCATGGATGGGAGTAATCAACTGTTATAAGGGATTCTTTTGAATTTTCCTTCCCATACAGAAGTAAGCAATAATTTTGATACGATAAATGCCACCTCTGCAGAATTTTACAGCACATTTTAATCTTTGTAGATATAGTTTGTGATTAATTCACAATCAACTCCAACACAATTAATCCATTTGGCTATTACAGTCCCCTTTTCAAAAAAAATTAAAGAGACATCTCATATTTTATTTCTAAATTTGATGAACTTTTGAAACTTCACCTCTGGTTGATATTTTCCTAGATGAACATAATTGCTGAAGGGTTGCACAAGGGTTCTAGAGTTTTCCTTATATATTAATATTTGGTTCAATTTTTTTTGCCTTATTTGAATTATGAATCGTTTAATCAATTCTCATCAGTGTGATTGCTATCAAGAAATAAATATATAGTCACAATTATATATTAGAATTATCATAATTAACCCTTAAATTTATCCTACTGAAAAAATATACAGTAGTGTTATTTATTATATGACCCTCTCATCTTTCTTCTGAAACCCCCTCTTCCATTTACCCCTAACTACCCTATAAAATAGGTTGGGTTAAAAGAAAGTGATTAGCGCCAAGACTCCTCAAGAGCTTCCATGACTCACATTGGATTGGAACCTGGTCTTTGCAGTGGAAGTTCAACCACTTATTCCTACCCCGTAATGATTGTGCTTTAATGTAGTATTAAAATGGATAAATAAAAGATGGTTAAGGTGCCAGATATGTCCCCATTTTTCCATATAAACATAAAAAAGATTGAAAATATGAATCAGTTGCCTTTCTTGGGAAAAACCAAAGAGGAGGAGGAGGAGGAGGAGGAGGAGGAGGAGGAGGAGGAGGAGAAGGAGAAGGAGAAGGAGAAGAAGAAGAAGAAGAA
>QLTV01003139.1:86249-103127 GCA_003457575.1 Thermophis baileyi | reverse complement strand
GAAGAAGAAGAAGAAGAAGAAGAAGAAGAAGAAGAAGAAGAAGAAGAAGAAGAAGAAGAAGAAGAAGAAGAAGAAGAAGAAGAAGAAGAAGAAGAAGAAGAAGAAGAAGAAGAAGAAGAAGAAGAAAAAACAACAAACAACAACCTTTCAGGCACTGGTCATTGCCTAGCTCCACTGCTTCTCAAATAAAAATCCTATAAATACCACTGTAAAGTGGGAAAATCCTTTTTCACTATCAAGTGATATATTATAATTTGATTGTTGTGAGCTGTCCAGAATCATTGAAAGTTGTATTGTATCTTGGCGTCTTCCCTCCATGTATAAATTTATCCAGCATACTTACCCATTTCTTATTGTGACCTTACATGGTAGTAGAAAAAGGGGAAAAAATATAGGCCTTGCTATTCTGTTTATAGTACCCAATCTTGCTAATAAAGAAGGACATGGTGCTTTTCATTATTGTAATATCTGCATTAGTCATTTAATAGTTGGATTACCATTCTATGGATGAAGTATTTTACATCTTTAGTCATTTGAATTCCCAAGTAGTTAATGCTTGAAAACTGTAATGCAAAGCCAGATAATTTGTGCATAGTTAACTGAGCAGCTAGAACAGTATACAAAGAAATGAGCTCTGACTTTCTACAATTTATTTTTAGCTCTGCAAACTTTCAAAGAGGGGGGAAACCCTAATCCTTTAAATCTATTGCATTGCTTTAAGAAGATTAGATTAAAAATGTATCAACCACAGATTATTAGTATGGATTTTATCATCAATTGGTGTTCCTTTGATCTGTGGATTCTTTCTGAATATCCTAAGTATATCCTAAGCTATAATGAGATTGCAACAACAAAAAGAGTAGACAGTCATGATCTATCCCTCTTTTATATCAACATATTTAGCATTGTAATTATTAATATGGACTAGTGCTTCTTCTGCTGATAAATTAATACCTTAAAACCATCCCCAAGATATGATATTGTTAATTAGACATAACCAATTAACCCTGTCAAAAGCCTTCATTGCACCTAGCAAAATAGCTGTTGAAAAGCTTTTCATGTTAAATACTGTACTGAGTACTAATTAGGAATGAAGCACTGTTTTTATAGATGTAGTTACTTTCTTCTCGTTATCAGCTTGCTTTTCCTTTTCACTTTCTTTTTTTCATGAAGCTAATTACGGTATGTTTTTATTGTTTTGTTTTGTTTTTAGCCTCTCAATTCCTTCTGCTCTATTTGTCAGATTCAGAAGAGTCTGAAATGTTTTTTTACTCATACAGTGTTTCACCAGGTTGTTGCTCTGTATTTCCCACCTTGGCAATATTCTTTCATGTTGCCTTCAGACTTGTAGTTATGCAACAGAAGACTTTCCAACTTTCTCATTTCAATTCAGTTTCAGTTTCCACAGATTATTCCTTCCAGTCACCCTTTTGAAATGTTATTTACCCGTATTTGTTATTATTTCTTTCCTTTCTTCTTCTACATGTTCTCCTGTTTTTAAAAACTGGTCTGTCTACTTTCCCTTTCATAAAAAGTTCAATTTATTACAGTTTTCTTTTTCCCATGCCATTACTAAATCGTGTGTTTCCTTATCAAGTCTCCAAAATGTTTGATTCTTCTGATTTAGGGATTTTTAAATTCAATGATTAGCTCAGTGTATATGCATCTTTGTGCATATTTAGTCCTGCTAAGTACATATTTCCTGGCTTTTTTTTTGCTCCCTTTTTGTTTGCTAGGCCCAGTATTTGCTTTTTATTTCTGGAATTCTAATTTTATTGTTAGATTGTTAGATTTCACGATTGCAATGGTGAAATGTTTTGATTTAGTATAAATAACTGTACTAGTTTTGCTTGTTTCACCATCATCTTTTCTCTTCACTTGCTCTACTGCTATTTTTTTTTTTTTGCAAGTTGAAATTTAAATATCTTCTGCTATCTCTATGCTAAACTTCCTTCTTATTTTGTATTCTCTTATCTCTTTATTGATCCTCTAATTCTTAAATTTCTAGTACTATTTTATATCATGTCACATCTCAAACTTGATTTTTTTAGGCTTGCCCTTTTTTATTATTTACTCTCTCTAAAATTACACTACTATTGATATTTTAAAAAGTTTAATTTCCCCATCAGTTTGGGCTTTTAAACAATATTGTAAAGAGTTTTGTTTGTTCATTGATTCTGGGGTTCGCCCAGAGGTTAATTCTCCCTTTCTATTCCCTTTGTAAGTTAAAATTATTAGGGCTATCGTTTATTCGGTAAATGACCAGCAAAAAATAAAAAAATACAATGCCAAAATAAAATCAAACAGATGAATTAAATGATAAGTCTGTGAGCAAGACCTGTCTTATTCAATAGGATGTTGTTTTGAATACTGTTAATGCTATTTTATTACTGCTGAGAACATTGGGCAGGTTCTTTAGAATGCCATCCCACTTTGCACTCCAGGCTCTGTCTATCACATCTACTTTGTTCACTGATTTTTAGGTTAGTCGTGAATAACACAGGAGAATCTGGAAATGCTTCCAAGCAGGGGTTTTATGATGCAGTGGCTATACTGCAAAGGTGAAATTTGTAAGTAGGTCCAAGGATTCTTGCCCTCCTCTTGTGATATTTCCCCCTCCAACATTCTATCTTTTATTTAATCAAAGAAAGTTGGGGAGGGGAGACACAGTGGTAAAATCCATTTTTTTACTACCGGTTCTGTGGGCGTGGCTTGGTGGACGTGATGTGGCTTGTTGGGCGTGGCTTGTTGGGCATGGCAGGGGAAGGATACTGTAAAATCTCCATTCCCACCCCACTCCAGGGGAAGGATATTGTAAAATCTCCATTCCCGCCCCACTCTGGGGCCAGCCAGAGGTGGTATTTGCTGGTTCTCCGAACTACTCAAAATTTCCGCTACCGGTTCTCCAAACTACTCAAAATTTCTGCTACCGGTTCTCCAGAACCTGCCAGAACCTCCTGGATTTCACCCCTGGGGAGACACAATATATCAACAATTTTTTAACTGATTGCTTTAACTTAACCCCATCCCCCACCCCCTCTAGAGGAACCTCTGTCTATATTACCTGTGGGAAGGGTAGTCAAGGCAATTTTATCTCAGGTGTTTATTTTAGTGTAGCTTAGATTCATGACTTTGAGGCATTATGCAAAGAAACTTTTAAGATGGTACAACAAAATGATCATTTCCTGGGATATATACATTTTTCTTTTATCCAACACTCAACTTTAGTTTTTAACCTATCGTTTAAAATTGAAAGCAGTCCTCCTCTATCTTAGACACAGACCTGTATCCCCAGAATAAAAATGTAAGGTATGGAAAAACATACACTAGAAAACAGATTTTACCTCCATGGACTTCCTGTGTAAGCAAGGATTTGAAAAATTTCTTATCCTGCTTGCATTAATGGACAAAATGAGCTACAAGACAAACAAAACAACATCTGGTGCTAAAACAACAAAAGTTAAGAAGCATGACAGGAAAAGCTCTGACACCAAGCATTAGTTAACAGCTGAAGATTTGGTACTTCTCCAGCATTCTGAAACTAAGGTAATGCTTTAAAGCATCTCCAAACAGATAACAGATATGCTGTATAAGACCAGTATCTTGGAATAATGAGGAATTGGGGTGTGAAGAAGATGAAAATAACCCTAATAAAGAGCAGATGGAAAGCTTAATTAATAGTCCTCAGCTCCCCATTCACCATGTCTCATACAAACGGGGGAAAAATCCTGCCAAAGATCATTCTGCTCCTGTCTAATCTCTGATCCAGTCTTGTTGACCACACACACAGCTTTCTCACTGTGGAAACTGTGTAATTTTGATCTTTAAGCAGCTAACAACGATTAACAACAAAATTGATGAACAATTGCTTTTAGCTATTCATGCAGGACTGTGGTGGGAGGCAAATAGACAAAGGTCTGTTTCAAGCATGAACAATGTTAACGTTTGAAAGAGTTCTGGAAAAATACCCATTTCGTATGTGGGTAGCCAAACATAACATATTGGATTACTGGAAGAAGCCCTAAAGAACCCATATTTAAACAGCAATACTGTAGCAGTTACCCTTATTTCAGGTGAGGCACAACATCAGAGAAGAATAGCAAGGGGGTATAGGATTTCAAAACAATTCACAGATCATTTTACTTATGAGCCTGAAGCTTCAGATAATAATGAATAATACAACTAGAGGAAAATGTCATGATAAAAAACTAATGCAAACTTCCTAAATGCACACTTCCATCTGGACTTAGAATTACTTGACTTCCTGCCCAATATGGCATCAAGAGGATTTTACTAGCCTATAAGCATACAGCTGTTCCGTGGATGCTCTTAAAAAAGAACACAATTCTGAGCAATTTTTAGATCATTCCAAATCAAACCCTTAAGGATGTCTATAATGCCCTTATAATCAAAATAAAAGCTTCCCAGTTATCAAATAGAAGTTGGACTAAATAATATCAGATGATGGTAAAAATAAAAATATTTCTGTTCAGTCAGAGATTATCATTTTCTCCCCCACAAATCCATGGTCAATCTGATATACAGGGATAATAGCACTTACAAATCAATGAATGGGATGAAGAACATACCTGTATTATATATTTTTTTTAAAAAACCTGCTGAATTAGATATCCTAAAAAGCTCTTTTACAACAATTATGGACACTGCATAAAAACAATAATATTACAGGGATGGATGGAAGAGGCTTTAAAAATATAGATAGAACTCCTTTGTCTCAGTGCTGGGACAAAGGACAATACAGATTTTTGCAATGTATTGTAAAGAAGAAAGAGTCACTATAAATTACTGGAAAACCAAAGTTAGGTTCTTTAAAAAAATAAAAGGGACATAAATGGCAGATCAGTGGCCATGTAACAGTGCAAGAGAGGCAACATAAATACTTGGCATACAGGGAGTATGCCAACTTACGATCACAATGGAGCAAGACATTTGTTAAGTGAGTTTTGCCACATTTTACGATCTTTCTTGACACAGTTGTTAAGTGAATCACTGCAGTTGTTAAGTTAGTAACATGGTTGTTAAGTGAATCTGGCTTCCCCATTGACTTTGCTTGTCAGAAGGTCGCAAAAGCGGATTACATGACCTCTAGACACTGCAACCATCTGAATTTTGATCACATGACCATGGGGATGATGCAATGGTCGTGTGAAAAAAACAGTCATAAATCACTTTTTTCCAATGCAATTGTAACTTTGAACCGTCACTAAAGACATCAATGTTTGCTGCTTTGAGGTGTTGTTTTTTTAATCAAACTGATGGCTAATTTATACCTCAACTTCCAGGTTTTCCAGAGAATAGCAGCTGTCCAACTCTACTATGCATAGATATACACTGTATACACCTATAAAGACAAAGGCATTTACCATCTTGAGAAATTTCAATCTAAGTTTCTAAGAGTAATTTTTGAAAAAATACACTGTGTTTCTAATGCCATCCTGTGAACTGAAGCTGTCCTTATTTCCTTAGAGGACAAGATTTGTCAAAACAGACTTGTGCACTTTGCTGCTTTAAGCTGATAAATTACGCTTACGGCCTAGCATCTTTAACTTTGTATGAGAAACTTCACTCCAGGTAGAGAATTTCTCTGGAATCAAAATAAGAGATTTCACTATCTCTTATGCCATCTGTTGATCATTCAAAAGCCAAAGAATCTATAAAAGAGCATCTATGGGATATCAATAAACAAAAATACTTTAGCAGAACCATCCATTGATGTGTAGTCAAAAATCCAGCTTAATGGTTTCTCCTATCCTCTGTCCAGTTATGCAAAGTAGATCTGCTGGTATCCTATATAATAAATGTCCAGGCTTTTTTGGATCCGTTTTGGAAAATGCGCTATTGTGCTATTCTTCTACAGGCTCTTGATATTTATTCATAGCATCTCTTTTAAGCAAATACATAGGCAGACCAAATGCATTGTATGTACTCCTCCTTTTATCAGATTTAAATCCAAGTGTCACCTGTAAGGTGGCAACATTTGTTTCCACAGCTATGGCTAGCAGAAAAAAAAATGGAGTTATAGATGCTATAAAGGTGAAATATATGCTTAGATTTAATTTTGCTACTGCCAGCCTTGTTTTTTTTTCTTAGCTCTTTTTCTCTGTTTTGTGCTTTTTTTCCCCTTTGACATCATTTATGAAACCAAATATTCCAAATCCAGTTTAATAGTAGTAATGCCAGTTCTTAGTTTATTATATCTTACTGCAGGGGTGGGTTCTAACTTACCTCGCTGCCAGTTCGCTTCCTCCCACGCTGCGTGGCTGTGCCTCGTGGGCACGGGTGCGCATGCGCAGTGCCGAAAAATCCAAAAAAATTCCCCCCCAAACAAGCCAAAAACAAGATGGCGACGCATGCGCAGTGCCGGAAACTCGGCTTCTGCGCATGCACAGAAGAAAAAACCCCCAGAATTTAAAAAAATAAAAATAAAATTTTTTTTAAAAAAAAGATGGTGGCGCCCACGGACCGGCACCGACCGAACCGGATCCGTGACGTCACCAGCAGGTCACTACCAGTTTGGGCGAATCGGTCCGAACCGGGAGGAATCCACCTCTGTCTTATTGTCTAAATAGTTTAAGAGTATTTTGTTGGGGGTGGGGTGGAGAAATAGCAAGCTTTTGACATCAGATAGAGAGCAATCAGCTGTAAGTTTCCCCATCTCTTTGACACATTTTCTAGGGCAGAATACTGCCACGCCAATATGTGTTTATGGAATTGGAAATAGATACAGACAAGCAATCCTCCTTGTATACTGGCAAACTCTTAATGTTTGACAAGGACTGTAAGAAGATAGAAGTACTCAGTATCAGTTTGAGTAGCTCAGCTTTCACAGCCGAATAGTGAAGCTGTTGTCAAAATAAACACCACTTTCGATTACATACTAGATTACAATTTATCAAAAAGAGAGCCTACTTAAAAAAAAAAAAGAAAACGTACATTCTTGTTCCTTTGCTAATATTCTGAATAGAATATATTAGACTGGACATTATATAGGAGGAATGCAATATTTTAGGTTCAGCCACAGCCATTCTTCGTAGCCACACTAAATTCCAAAACTAAATGGCAAATATTTTTAGATCTATCAGCCTGAAACCACAATTTAATAAAGAGAAATGTGTACTCAACCTATATTGAATTGTGGCTTGAATTGCTTTCTTCTTTAGTGATTTCCAGCTCCTGGATAAATTAACCATTGTGGTATGGATTAGGGATAACTGGGTCCGTATACTTCTGACAGAGTTCTGCTTACTGAAGAAATCAGTAAGAGAAAAGAGAAGGGATGAGAGCAATGTATGCCTATATCTTCTAAACAGTGAGAGAAAAGGCATCTAGGTTGAAGAGGAAAGGGAGGGAGGAAAGGGAAAGGGAGAAATCATTGCAAGTTCAGGCAGATCTTTTAGAAGAAAACAGTGCTTTCTACTACGCTCTTAAGATTACAACTGTAAAGGTAGTCCTACCCTTTGCACAAGTCAGTATCAGGAATTGAATAAACAAGTGATAAATACAAGGAAAAAGGCAAGAGACACAGTGAGGTAAATCCAGAGCTCTAAGGACGGGCCAGGAAGGTTTGGGCAACAGAACTGAGCCTTAAAAAATTGTTCTCTGCATTTTTTTTTCTCAGGGAGTGAAGCCAACAAATAGCCAGTTTGGTGTAGTGATGAAGATTATGCCCTAGAAACCAGGAGACTGTGAGTTCTAGTCCCACTTTAGGCATGAAAGTCATCTCTCTCTCTCTCTCTCTCTCTCTCTCTCTCTCTCTCTCTCTCTCTCTCTCGCCCCCCCTGACCCCTCGCCTCCCCCCTCTTCCCCCCCCCCCCGCGCCGCCGCCCTCTTCCATTCCATTCCATTCCTCTCTCTCTCCCTCTCCCTCTCTCTCTCTCTCTCTCTCTCTCCTCCCCCCCCCAACCCAACCCTCCTGACAGGGTTATTGGTGTGGGGAAAATAGGAAGAGGAAGAATATTAGATATATTCATCATCATGAGCTTTTTGTAAAAAAATAATAAAGGTGGGATGAAAATCTAAATAAATAAACTGAGCCTCAGCTTAACTGCAGAGCTGAGGCCTGTTGCTGCCTGGAGTTCAGCTGGCCTGCTCTTGGGCAGGCGGTCTGACTGGCAGAGCTCAGCTGTTGTATCTTTCAAGCAGGCTTCTGCTTGGGGCTGGGAGGGTTAACTTCAGAGTCTGAGACACTGTCTGTGGGTGCAGGCAGGGAGTCCTGGAGGTTGCTGGAGCTGCCTCAGCTAGAGAGGACTGATTCCCTCCCTCTAGGATTGTTATCCCTAGATGCCCCTATTTATTTATTTGTTAAATTGTCTATGCTGCCTGACTCTCAACAACTCTGAGTGGCTCTGTGTCCACCTCTTCCTGCTGAGAAGCCCAGCAGGGCCATAGCAAGTGGCTTGTTGAATCGAGGAAGGAACCATTTCACAAATTGCAAGACTTCTTTTTGCAGAAGAGTCTCTAGTTTACTCCAGGGAGACTTTGGACACATTCAGAGTTTTGCCCAACAAATCCCCAACCAGGTTCATTCATCATGCTATTGATAATTATGATGTAATGACCATTTATTAAATGCACCATTCTTAATAGAGTTTGCACAGTGTTCTAGGTCATAAACCTTGCTTCACAGATTACATTGGTCCAGACAACATACTAAGTAAGCTGGAAATAAGCCATGTTATAATTTAGGGCAATATGTGATCACAGTCACTATTTCACTGCCTTATATAGCTGATTTATTATAAAAGAAAAGTAGGGAACAGTCATCTATTCAGAGGGTAAAGATATAATAACCTTATATTATAAGCTATAAATATGAAAATGACTGATGCACAAGGCTAGAAAAAAATATCTCTTACCATTTGCTATGACCAGGGGTGGGTTCCGAAAATTTCCACTACCACTCTGTGGGCGTGGCTTAGGGTTACGCGCGCACGCGCTCCCTGGTGCAATTCTGTGTCCGCGCATGCTCAGTCACTATAATCTGCCCGAAACACAGCTGAGGAGCTGATCAGCTGTGCTTTGGGCAAAGAATAAAGGACAGCATTAACCCAGGGGCCGGTGGGAGGGCCCTTCCAAAACAGCAGCAGAGCACAAACAGCCCAAAACGTAAAAAAGCTGCCAAAACTTCAGGGGAAAAAATGGTGGTGCCCACGGACCGGCACCGACCAAGGCGGGTCCACGATGCCATCATTACGTCACCAGCGCATTGCTACCGGTTCGGGTGACCCAGTACGAACCGGGAGGAACCCACCCCTGGCTATGACCATACCATATTAAACTAATTGAAGGCAGCATTTATGGGATTGATGTTCTAAATAAAAACTTTTACTCCAAGACTAATAGCTCTTTTATTTACAATGAATAAATCAACAACTCTGCATATCAATATCTATATAATTGTAGCATAAGAGAGTATATCTTAATCATTGGACAGGGAATATTTTAAGATACTGTAGATGTTTTATCTATGTTTCCAGATACTTTCTGCCATTTCAACTACAATATCATGTCTGGATAGCTGATAAATCTATTACAAGCTTTTAATGTCTTTAATGATTGGACAGAAATTATCTAGATCTATTTTAAGATCAAGACAAGCTAAGATCAATAAACCATATATTCCCAGCTGTTAGTTGTTGCAGTGTGCTGGGAAACTATACTTTTGCTGCTGAGCACCACTGCATGCAGAAGGACTGGCCTTAACCAAAGGCAGTTTGAGATAGAGATGTGAGTTGCTATATCAATATTATACAGATGTACCCGTTGGTACCAACACTGGCAGTGATATCTGTGGTTCATACCATTTAGAGTTATGTGTTGAAGTAACCGTTTTCATCTCTCTGCCATCTTGTAACAATCTCAAGAAAATCAGGTCCCCTTTCCTGGCAACCCAGTGGAGGTTGGTGGTCCACTAAAAGTTGCTTCTGTGCGTTGGTTACAGGTAGTGCTCAACTTATGACCACAACTGAGCCCAAAATGTCCATTGCTAAGCAAGACAGTTGTTAAATGAATTTTGCCCCATTTTATAACCTTTCTTGCCACAGTGGGTTTGCCAAAAGTGATCTGATGATCCAGGACATTGCAACTGTCATAAATACATGCCAGTTGCCAAGTTTATGAATTTTGATTGCATGACCATGGGGATGCTGTAACATTTAGAAGTGTGAAAAACAGTCATAAGTACTTTTTTCAGTGCTGTTGTAACTTTGAAGAGTCACTACACGAATGGTTGTAAGTCAAGGACTGCCTGTACGTATATTTAGCTCTTTTTTCCCTGCCCCCACCTTCTTCTCAGTTGACATTTGTGGCACTTTGCAGTATTGTGCTTAAAATACATACGTTTCTTGCATTTTGAAAATCTATCTATGCCATTCTTTAGCTTACTAAATGCAACTAAATCTTCAGATTGTCAGAGTAATCAAACCATAATATCTCTTAGGCAAGTACCATTGAACAGAAATAGAGAACAATGCAAACTGCCACGAAGCTTTCACAACACAGAACAATGATAAACAAGCAACCATAGATTGAGATGAATGGCCTTAGAATAGTTCTAAAACAGAACTATATAAAATCAGAATAATAAGCTAAATACAGTATAATTGCCTTTTGATATCCCTGCTTTTATTTTATTTTTCTTTCACATCACCTAATGATAGGAAAATCCCAGAGCTAGAAATAGAACTCTGAGCAAGCAACAAACTGGAAAACACATAATATGTATTCAGATGAAATGTTTCCAAGTCAGCTGGAGACCAGCCTGCAAATAGACTAAATCTGTTTGATCCGATCTGTATTAAACTGTACCATTTTTAAGGATTTTTAGAGAATACTTATCATTGAAAAATGATGTATATGTATGTTAAAATAAATAAAATTGAGGCTTTGCTTTGTTTTAAGTTAATGCAATGTCTCTGTGCTCATTAAAAAAAGATGTATACTCAGGACAACTGGCAATAATAAAACATTATTATACTTAGTTTAATATTTACAAGGGTAAGAGGAGCAAAAGAATACAATTCCTCTGAAGATACATCAAATATGTACAGGCAGTGGTGGGATTCAACCGGTTCGCACCACTTTGGCCGAACCGATAGTTAAATTGCTGGCTCACCTCGCCCCTCACTCCTTATCTTGCCCCGCCCACCTTGACCGATGCCTACAGTCATGCCTGTGGCATAGCTGCTGCTGCTCTCTGGTTCCCTCGCTTGCCTCAACCACAGCCCCGCAGCCCAGCTGATCTCTGCCTGGTGAGTCTTCCTCCCTTAGCTGCCTCCCACACAGCCCAGCCTGCTTGCCTGCCTTTGCCACGGCCTACCTGATCTCTGCATGGGCGACTGGGCATGTGGCTGACACTTGGCTTCCAGCACCAGAGAGGGCAGGGAAGGGAAGCGGCCAGGCTGCCGCTGCCTTCATTGGGGCGCGTGGAGCGAGACAGAGCTCCTCTTGCCGCCTCTTCTTTTTTCCCCTCGCCAGGAATGGCAGGGCTTCCTGACCCTCACTTTTGCTGTAATTTGGGAGTGTGGCAGGTGGGGAAAGGTGGGGTGGGGGAGGGAGGGTATACCAGACTCCCGGGCCTCCTGGCTTCTTCCCGGAAGCTCTTGCTCTGCCTTTTGGTGTCAGCGGTCAAAGACGAGGTTTTTGTGGGCAGAAGAGTTTGCCGGCACTGGCCAGATGCCCTCGTTTCCCCCAAGCAATTTTTTGCCTACCTGATTTCCAGCTCCGTCACGTTTCTCCATCACGTTTCTTGCCATCGTGTGCAGGGAAACAAAACTTTGTGGGACTAAAAATAAAGTGCAATAAATCAATTTCAACTTCTCGCGAAAGAAAAAAATCTCGCAAAGTTGGAATCGATTGAATTTTTTTTTAGTCCCACAAACTTTTGTTTTCCTGCACACGATAGCAAAAAACGCGATGGAGCTGGAAATCAGGTAGGCAAAGCAATGCTTGGGGGAAACGAGGGCATCTGGCTGGTGGTGGGTGGGGCAAGCGGTGGAATTGCGGTGGGAAAAAAATGAAGCCGCCCGTTATAGCCAGGACCACCCCCACTAAACAAGCAGCAGCCGCGGTGGCTCTGTTGCGCCATGCCTCCTCCTGCCGGGAAGCGCGCCCAGCCGTGCGTGGCCTTTCCTCAAATGGGCTATCTGTGTGCACATGGGGCACTTGGGGAGAGACAGCAAGAGAGCTCTCCAACCTTGTTTGTGTGTGTGTGTGTGTGTGTGTGTGTGTGAGAGAGAGAGAGAGAGAGAGAGAGGGAGGGAGGGAGAGAGGGAGGAAGGGAGCGATCCGTGCTTCAGCCGAGGCACCCAGACTTCTAGCAGCGGCGGGGGCGGCTTCTGAGCAGCATGATCCCCCCTCCCCAGTCAGCCAGCTCCACCTGACCTACTCCCTGAGTCTCGCTGTTCTCCTCACCCCCCCCACTCAAGCGACGGCAGGCTCTGCAGGACAACAGGGCCTCTCATTTTTCCCACGGCACAGCGTACGCTTGCTACCTCTGCTTGTCTGCTTGCAAGTGGTGATCTTCTCTGCTTCTCTCAGGATGCTGGTGTGGGCACCATGCATCGCTTGTCGGGGCTGAGCAGGGAAGCCGCTTCCCTGAGCGCAGAGCCAAGGCCATGCGCTTCCTTGCCTGGCTGGCCACCAGCAAAGAGCTGCGCGGCCAACAGCTGCTCAATGCCCCACGCAGCATCAACCAGCCACCAGTGAGCAGCCAGCCCAGCTTGGGCTTGGGCTGGCTGGTTGGAGCAGTGCTGCAGCGAAGGCCCCCGCGCTGCAGCTGAAAGAGAAGGCGCCACGCAAGAAGATCCTCACGTTGCAATCTATGAACCGGCAGGTCAAGGCGGTGGAGTATGCAGTGCGGGGGCCCATCGTCCTGAAAGCGGACGAGATCGAAAAGGAGCTGCAGAAGGGTATCAAAAAGCCTTTCACAGAAGTCATCAAGGCCAACATTGGTGATTCGCTGAAAGCACAACTTTAGTCGGGCCATTCAAGCCGCCACTGCAGGACCAGCCGCCTGGCGCAAAATCTCACGGTTTTTCTCCTCCTCAGCATCATCCTCCCTGCTCAAGCAGTGGCGGGGTCTGCGGGAATGATTCCTGCCCCGGCACAGCGAATTCCGGCGGGCTGGATGCAGGTGTGAAGGGCCTGGCTCCGCAGTGTTTCCTCGCTCAGTTGAAAACTTTGTTCAGCCTTCTGGCCAATCTTTCATATTTGCATGTTTGCAACACTGCTTGAAAGAATGTAAGAGGCAGAGCTTGTATCACAATACCCTCAAGCACATTTTCTCATTTGGTCCTCCTCACCCACCTTTAGGTGATTATGTTTTGTACTTGAGTGCTTATGCTTAAATCACATACTCAAAATAAGTAGACCTTTTTGCAGAGTGTCATTGGGCCCCATAGCATTTATTCCTGAATCTCTAAGTAGCCTAATTATTTTTAATATACCTGCTTGTCTCATTATCATTCACTTATTCATGTCACATAGCAGGATATTTTTTCCCTAGAATTACATTTATTCAGAATGTTACAGTTTTTTCCCAAAACTCATCTCTGGTTCTTCCATTATCACTATTCACAGAAGTGCACATACAATTATCACCACCCAATGGATTTCTATTTCTATATGCACTCACAGCACCCTGAATGATGCCAATTTATTTTCTCCTGACATATACTTTAGGTTTTTCATTCATAATTAAATCACTCATTTCATTCTATTGCAAGTATTCATTAACTCCATTCCACAAGATCAGACTACATTCAAATTTATTATCTTTCTCCTGATAAACATGCGCAGAGTGTCCGTGATGACGTCCGGGTGGGTGGGCGTAGCCTCCCGCCACCGCTGCTACCGGTACGCCTGAACTGGGGCGAACCGGTAGAAATCCACCACTGATTGAAAACCTATTTAATGTGAAGAAAGTCTAAGTACTGTAGTCAATTTATTTTGATTGTGACAGACATAAGGAAAACTAACATTAAATTGTTCTCTTTCACACTGTTAGAATGGTCAGGATGTATTAGATGCTAAAAGTAGGTAATTCAAGTAGATTATCCAATTTTCTGAATCCTTTCTATCTTAGAACAGTATAATAGCAGCAATAGTAGAAATCAATTTTCACCTACTACAGTAGTACCTGCATCATTCAGGATTATTGTGACATCTGAAGTACTTCAGTTCCTTTTGAAGATACTTCAGTTCCTTTTATCTTAAAAGACAAAGCTGTTGAAACAGGATGACAAATACTGGAAAGACTGAAATCTCTATTTCCCAAATTGTTAATTAACAAGATTCCCACATACAGAATGCTCTGAAGAATTTGGCATTGTATTACAACCTCTGAAGAAATCAGACAATAACATTCAGATAATTTCCTTAAGATACAGTATATTAGTTAAGTAACTTAAGTTGCCTGTAAGCAAAGTCAGTTTAAGAGAAAAATGCTGCACTATATACAAAATAACTGAGGAAAAATATTATCAGAATATGAGAATCTGAATAGTGCCTTAATATATCTTATCATACATCAAATCATGTTTATAAACTGTTATTATGTTGCTTCCTTAATAATATAAATTGCATGCATATAAATTTAATAGTCAAGTACATGATGCTGATATAATTACTTCAATTGTCCCTCAGTTTCTTTGTTACTTATCCCGAACATATATCAATATATCACTATTACTTGAGCAGATTGTAAGTGGGATTTTAAAGGATGTTTTCAACTTTGCCATTGGGCATTTTGCATGGCTCCATCCCACAGTATATTTATGAATAAGCTTGAACAAATCATATGATAACCACCTACAAGCACTCATGTGGTTATGATTGTTTTGTAATTTTTGCCATCTGGACCATACCAAGTATCCATCACACCAGCAAATTAACTTGGAGTAAAGCTATCAGAAATCACGTATGGATTGTTGCTACTAAATAAACATAATAATTAAAGATCAATTATTTAACTCATTTGATGATGCAAAAAGAAAAACATAATCATATTTGTCTTTTAAGCATGAAATTAATTGCAACTTTAATATAAATTACCTCAGAAAAGCCCATGGATTTAAAGAGCATTTTTTCTTCAAGGGATATTCTTGTGTAATTGACTATAATATCTATGAGTATCTTTCTTATTCAGAGATTCCTTCTCAAAGATTACTCTTTGCTACTTCATCTGATAATTCCTAAATGCTGCTAAGTGGTTTGGACAATCTAGATAATTTCTCCCAGGTTGGTTTTTAAATAGCACACCAAATAAAATTGAGCCTTAAGAATAATGTGATGGAGTTTCTATGAAAAGTTCGGTAATCACCAGATATTCAACTTAATCTAAAAATGCTAGAATTTATCAGCATCAGCAGTGAACATTTTCTCTAAGAGGTGGGTACTATTAACCAATTATTTCAGTTCCTAATTACTAATTAATATTTAACATTAAACAACAATAATCCAGTTCATCAGATGTTGGCATGCTAATTGACTATAAATGTCCCTGTCTGCATTAATATATTTTGTGATGTATTTTTTTCAGACATCATTGTTCTCATCGCTTCAATAGCAGTTGTTTCTGCAAAAACTCAGGGTAACATTTTTGCAACATCAGCACTCAGAAGTCTTCGTTTCCTACAGATTCTTCGTATGGTACGCATGGACCGAAGAGGAGGAACTTGGAAATTGTTAGGCTCAGTGGTTTATGCACATAGTAAGGTAGGGGCCCATCCATATATTTCATTTTTGTGAATATATTGAATGTATGCTGCAAAAAGGAGAATTCCAAATTTAAATGAGTGATCCAAATAACTTGCAATATTTTGGAAGTTGACCTTCCATGAGTGCGTGCATGCATGTGTACATCCGTTATCCATCCATCACTCTATCCATCCATCCCTTCTAATTTCAGAAGTTCAAAGAACCATGGAACAAATTATTCTTATTGGAAAAACCTGTGTGGTCTTATGTATGACTGCAATCTATACATTATAATAGAAATTCTCTTTTGAAAGTTGCAATATTTTTTTAACATAATTTGAGATTTGTCATAGAAATAAGTTCTGCTGATTGAACAAAAAATTTAAAAAGCCCACTAGATATATCCAACTTCTGGCATAAATGAAGTAGTTTGAATTCTGAGGCCCTGAAACAGCATGAATAATTATATTTGTAATTTAAGGGATAATTTGTATATTCAAGGAATTTTTCACATTTAACAAAAATGAACTCTATTAATCTTATATTCCAACAAATACACAAATTCAGATAAATTATCAGAAATGTTTATTTTTTATTCTTATTTTATCTTATAGGAATTAATCACAGCTTGGTACATTGGATTTTTAGTACTTATTTTTTCATCCTTCCTTGTCTATCTGGTTGAAAAAGATGCAAATGCTCAGTTTTCTACATATGCAGATGCTCTGTGGTGGGGCACAGTAAGTACAAAATCAATCAATCTTCATAATATAAACTAACTTTCCCCAGTCTGGTGCCCTTTGGATTGAGACTGCAACTTGATAAATTTCCAAAAAATATCCATGGTTGGCTGGGAATGCTAGGAGGTTGCTGTCTTAACATAACTGGAGCATAGCAGATTGACGAAAGCAGGTTTACGCTTTGCAGTATTTAATATTCTTTTGAATCTTATTAAATGAATGGACCTATTATATTGTATCTTGGTAAAGGAGGCATTGATAGGTTGAGGGGAAGTAGTTGGGGGGCTATATATTAGCTGTGATTTTAGCCAAATCCAAAACTATAGGAGCTAAAGAAAAAGTGGTTGAGATCTTGCTTGTTTGCTTTCTCCTTCTCTCTCTCTCTCTCTCTCTCTCTCTCTCTCTCTCTCTCTCTCTCTCT
>QLTV01003139.1:76217-86238 GCA_003457575.1 Thermophis baileyi | reverse complement strand
GCTCTTGTTCTCTTTCTTTCTCTCTCTCTCTCTCTCTCTCTCTCTCTCTCTCTCTCTCTCTCTCTCTCTCTCTCTCTCTCTCTCTCTCTCTCTCTCTCTCTCTCTCTCTCTCTCTCTCCCTCTCTCTCTCTCTTCCCCCCATCATCCATTTATCCTTCAATACTCCTTCCTCTGTGATTCATGCTCAAACTGATGTGCTCATATCCTTTCACCTAAACATAGATGTAAACAAAAATATATTCTCTACATTGTTAGAGAATTTCATGCATATCCATTTTTCTCTCTTTCCTACTTATTCATACACATATGCTCCCATACTTTTATTCCACCTATAGCTACTCATTCAAACTACCCTGTCCTTCTTGCCCAGACACATAGCTTCTGTCTTCTTAACCAAATGTTTACACTCTTATTGGGTTCTTTTTTTCCATTAGTAAAATGTTTCTTTTTTATAAAGTCAGGAAAAATTCTTTTTAAAAAATATATAATGGAAAAAGAAAAGCAAGCAAAAAACAACTGGTTTAGAATGAGGGGGCATTCAGCTGGAGGTACCTCAGCAAACACTACCGCGTTCCAAGGACACAGAGCTGAAATCACCCAGTTGTTGATAGAAGATATAATAAGTGATTGCCCTGAATATAATTCTTTCAATTGTTATATAAGATTATAACTGAAACTGACATAAGTAATTGTGCAGCTTATGTTTCAAAATAAATATAGGTAGTCTTTGCTTAATCACAGTAATTGAGACCAGAAACTCTGTTGCTAAATGACATGGTCTTACAGGGCAATATCACATTATTCTGCTGACTTACAACAGCAGTTACAGCAGTTACAGTTGCCACTGTTAAGCGAATTCCATGGGATCTCTAAGTGCAACATCATATGGTAGCCATTTGTGACATCCTGTTGGCTTCCCCATTGACTTTGCTAGTTGGAAGCTGGCAGTAAAGGTTGCAAATGACTGTGGGACACTCTGACCATCATTATTGCGAGCTGGTTGCCAGATGTCCAAATCATGATCATATGACTGCAGAGATGCTGTGACAGCCATAACCGTGAGGATTGGTCATAAGTCTCCTTGTTCAGTACCATCATAAATTTGAACAGTTGCTGAACAAGTGATTGTTAAGTGAGGACTTCCTGTGTAAAGCCTCTTTCCCTTAGGCATTATAGAAACAGACAAATAGTAGCTCTGGAAAAAGATTTTGTAAGTTTTATGTAGAAAAATAAGAATGTTAAGCCATTAGAATTAACTCTTAATCCAGGATGATAAAAGACTAGACTCTGAGCCATTATTTTTATCATAGCAAGAGTGTGAATTTGCAGCTATCGTGACATTTGACTCTGAAGTCCTGCAACACTCTAAATTGTTTGTGTTGAAGTTGCAGTCTTTCAGACACTAACCCTAACTATAGTAGCTGGACACATTAGATCAAGCTAAAATGAAGTTCTGTAGGTTTTGGTACAACACTTCGTGTGACCCAGCATTATTTTAGCATATTTTGTGAAATAAGTCATTAGGTTAAGACATGATCATTAATTTGTTTGGGTATAGCACTTTTTTTTCTAAATCTGGCTTAAAATTTAATGTATTGAATATTCCCAGTCCACAATAAGATTTAAGGAGAAACAGACACAGACACACACAGACACACACACACACGACACACACACAGACAGACAGACAGACAGACAGACAGACAGACAGACAGACACACACCTGTATTCTTGCTTAGGAACGTTTACCTTAATTTGACATACTTTACCTTGCTTTGATCCATCCTGTTGCCCTCAAAAAAGACTTGGCCTAACTATTTCCATTTTTGTGTGTGTGAGCCTCATACTATAACTATATATGATGGCAATCAATAGGAGAACAGAATCTCAGTTGCAAGGTGGTACCAGCCATAACTGAACACTGTCAGCTAATCAAACTATCAGTCCTGGCCTATTCACCTTTGTACAACTTCTCCCTTAAAGATTGATCTTTAATCAAAATGATTTGCCCTGAGGATTGGATTTTAATTTAACAAATAGCCAATAGCAATAGCAATAGCACTTAGACTTATATACCGCTTCACAGTGCTTTACAGCCCTCTCTAAGCGGTTTACAGAGTCAGCATATTGCCCCCAACAATCTGGGTCCTCATTTTACCCACCTCGGAAGGATGGAAGGCTGAGTCAACCTTGAGCCGGGGAGATTTGAACCGCCGAACTGCAGCTAGCAGTCAGCTGAAGTAGCCTGCAGTGCTGCACTCTAACCACTGCGCCACCTCGGCTCAATACATATTAGGAGCCTGAGGATGGCTTTAACGTTTTATTCCATCATTTTGGGATACTGTTTTTCAGTTCTAGTGAGAATTCAATATGATTTTCAAAAAAAAAAATAAGCATCAAAAAACAAAACAATATAAAATACTAAAAACATATGCTAAAATTAATACTAAATTCAGTTAACAATTTACAAAACAAAATAAAGAGATGCGTCTTTACAGATTTCAAAACGCTTGAGAGAACGGGGACCAAGCACAACTCTGAAAGGAAAGTGTTCCATATCCTAGGAGAATAGAGGCTTTTTCCTTCGTGCCAGAAATGGATTTTAAGAGCCAGATTGGTTTATAAAGGGAAAGGTAGTTTCTTAGATAGCCTGACCATTTAGGGTTTTGAAGGTACTTGGCAAATGAGCTGCCATATAAATTAAATGAAAAAGTAAATCAGATTTAGTAAAGAGTTTATGTTTTCTTTTCATTCGGAATGCTTATTAAAAGATGCATCCCAACAGATGGGCACATCCCTCGAGGATGTGGCATTGCCAAATGACTGCATCATTTGCTAAGAGTGCTTCCTATTTCAGATAACACTTGTATAATATCCTACTTAATAATTCGCTACCAATGCCTTGAATATGTCCCATCTACACATTACGCCCTGCGGTCATAAAAGTGACTCTGTTGCCTTTCTGAACCACTAAGGGATGGTAGTTCTACATGCTGGAATACTCTATTTTATGATTGAACTGATAAAGAGATAGATTACAGATTTCACTAACTATAACAGCCATGTTATAATCTTAAAAATTATACTTACATCACATTTTGTTCATTTTTGAAGTTTGATTGCTGTAATTACATAATAATACTTAATTACGTAATAATAAAGCAGTCATGAAGTTGATGTTACCCATTCAGTCGTGTCTGACTCTTGGTGATTCTATAGGCCAGGTCTCTCCACATCTTCCAATCTTACACTACTTTTTTGAGTTTTTCTATGCTCTGATTTGTAACATCTTCCATAACATCTTTTCAAATGGCAGACATTTTTAAAATTAACTTCTGACTCCATTGTTTACAAACATCCTTCAGTACATCCAATGTTAAAGTATTCTGCTAATTCTGTATTTATAAGACAGATTTAAGTTTTCTTTTCCTTCAATTGTAATCTTTAATTCCTCCATGTTTTCCTGTAGCGCCCAACCTTTAAAGTCCTATTTTATCATTTATTTTTAAGAATTCAAAAGAACAGCATCTTCCCACAGGAAGGATTCTTATAATTAATTTCAAAATCTTATTTCAAATCTATCTGGACCATTTGTAATTTGCCAAAATCACATCCTAATCGCCCTTTTGCTGTTTATTAAAAAAATGTTTTTAAGTCCTTCAACTTGTATTTAAAATGATTAAGAAATGATGTCCATATAGGCTGCATTATGGCTGTGAGCTTGTTTGAAACCCTTCAACTCCCATCCACTTGATTCACAAGTAAACTACGAAAACCTCCATTTCTTCAGCTTACTCACAAGAAGCCATTATCTTGCAATCTTTCTTTTTGTCAGAGACTTTACCAGCCAAAATTCATCATCTGGCCACCAATCTCCACCCTGACTCCCACTTTTTCAGAGACATCTAGTTCTCCATGAATCCTCACTGAAATTCTGGAATGTTTAAACATAATAAAGTGACTCCTCTGAACATCAAGCCAAGAGGCAGCAGCTAGGGGATTGACCTGATTTTGTTAGCCATCGTGGTTCATCACCCAAAGCAGTTATTTAGGCTGATGTGGTGTGAGAGTCAGACCTCATGTTCTATGCTTGTCCACAGCTACTAAAAATGACAGCATCCAAATTTGTCATCAGTCCAGATTTATATTCATTGTAACACATTGGATGAAATATAGTTATATCATGGAAAGAAATTCAACTGTTTTAAAATCTAGATCAAAAAATAATAATATTTATTGTTTACTGTATATTTCTCCTTCAGTATGTATGCTGCTACTGGTATGTATGAGAAATATGAGCGAACTCTAGCTTCCTGCCTCCACAAAATAACTTTGAATCCAGATTTGGAATTTGAAACCTAAATTGCTTTTGAGTACATTGAGTACATCACAGTGTAAAAGGAAAATTATGTTCAGCTCTGTTGCTTAAGAACTCCTTAAGTGTTAGAAACATGGTTCAAATGGAGCAAGAGATCTCCAATACATTTAATGCTGCAGTATTTTTGTCAGAGCTTCAGAACCTGTTGACTGTGAAAAAGAACAGAGTGGATTTTGTTCTTCAAGAAAAGTGTGTTGCATATTCTTCCTTTTTTAATCTTTTGGTTCTCAATTATACAAACATCTACAATGCCTGTAATAGGAAGGACTCTGCTGTTGAGACTTTAATCCTTATTGTCATTAGAAGTAGGTGGCATCTTTTTATAAACGTCTTTATTTTTCGTCAAATAGATCTCTCTACTCTCTGGTGCCTGGCGGTGATCAGATGAATGCCAGATCATTCAGGTTCATTCCTGATCAAACAAGCTAATGCAGCTTTACTGAAAGAGTAACTCTGCGGAATGATTAGGCCTAAAATAAAATAAGGATTTTGATAGTTCTTTGTTAATACTTCAGCTCTTAATTGGCTCTGCATTCATTTTGGAAATATAATTTATCTTTATTAAACTAATTAGAAATAAATTCCTAGCACTTTAAAAACAACATTTCAGACAAGAGATTGAGCCTTTTTTAACCTCACAAATGGCAGTGTGAATGCATTTTTGCATGCGGAACAGCTATTCCGATGCTCAAATCCATAACTGCCTAGATTCTGATGTTTGGATCACACATGGAAGGAACAAGCCTTGACATCTGTAATGGTAATTATTGAGACTCTAGTATGAAAGTCCATTTTAGCCCAAAGAGTTTGCAAATACTACATTTCTCACAGTGAAAAAGTTATATGTCATTACAGTATTATTTCTCTCCAAAGAAATGTTCTTTACAATTCTCATTGTAAGATGTGCCTGCAGTGTATAGTACCCAACATAAATTTACAGATCTGTCTTGCTATGCTTGTAAGTGATACTGATAAAATTTTATCAAGTAAGGCGCCAAATTCCTCCTTGAGGATTAAAGTAATAGCAACTTCATGGCTTTGTCCAAGTGAAATTAAAAGCAAGAGTGGTCATCAATACATGATATCATATAGCTATAGCCAGTGCATGTTATTCATGTTCTTACAAAAACCTTAGATTTTAGAAAAAAGTCCTAACCGAGAACCAAAATGTTATCTTTCTGTGGTTTAAGATTGTAATGAAACTACAGGTAGTCCTTGATTTACAACAATTCATTTAGTGACCGTTCAAAGTTACAACGGCACTGAAAAAAAGTGACTTATGACCATTTTTCACAGTTACAACCTTTGTAGCATCCCCACGATCATATGATCAAAATTCAGATGCTTAGCAACTGGTTCATACTTATGACCGTTGCAGCGTCCTGGGGCCATGTGATCTTCTTTTGCAACCTTCTGACAAGCAAAGCCAATGGGGAAGCCAGATTCACTTAACAACTGGGTTACTAACTTATCAACTTCAGTGATTCACTTAACAACTGAGGCAAGAAAGATGGAGCAAAACTCACTTAACAAATGTCTCACTTAACAACAGAAATTTTGGGCTCAATTGTAGTCATAAGTTGAGGCTTACCTGTACTCGTTGATCTGCTGATTAGTTGCTTGCTTGCTTGTTTGCTTGCTTGCTTGCTTGCTACATTTTCTCATTCATCAGAACACTAACACTATGTGAATAAAGAATAAAGTTTACAAAGTTCCTTGTTTATGTGTGATGGGGCCAGCTCTCTGGAAGAGCCTCTTGCTGGAGATTCAGTCATCTCCAATTTTATCTGCCTTCCAGAAACAGTTAAAAACTGAGCTTTTCCATAGGAAGTTTTGATGCTGATGTCAGATCTAGCTTATGATTACATGCAGTTATATGTTTTATTACTGGTGTTGCTGTCTTTTTGTTAGCTTCTGAGAGTTTTTTATGATTGCAGCAGGACAAAACGCATTAAATGTATAAATTAAAAAAAAACGTAAAGAAGTAAGGATTTCAACTGTAGTTGAAGTTCTTCGTCCTCATCATGTTGTCAGCCTGAAAGCCTGAAAGAATTCAGTGTGTCTCCTGAAAAGCTGGGCTCCCACTGAAAAGCTCAAGCAGAGAATATTCAGCATGTTGTTTTGTGCAGGCCAACCCATATGGGCAAGGCATAAGAACATAAACAATAACCAACAAACAGGCTACATCAACATCTCTGTAAATGCTGGTTTCCAAATCTTTTTGCTGAAATAATGGATGAGTGTGAGGCATTTTTATGTAGGAATATCTTGGCTGGAGAGGAGCTGTGATCATCTCTGTGCCTAGTCATTTCCCCTCTTCAATACTTCCAGCCCCTAGTCAGGCTTATATTCACCTTGACTGAAGAAAATGTATTTTGAAAATATTCAAAGCAGCTTGAGAAGCAGAGCTGATCATAGTGACTAAATGTCATTGAAACAAGGGTGAACACCCAGAGGGAAATCCCACTGTTTCCTTTATATATATATATATATATATATATAAGCTGTCTCTATACACTTTGGAGAGCTAATGTTAAAATTCTTGATATCTGTATTATCTGCATTTTTTTCCACCCTGGTTTATATTCGTTTATTTTCAGATCACATTAACAACAATTGGTTATGGAGATAAAACGCCTCTTACTTGGCTAGGAAGGCTGCTTTCTGCAGGGTTTGCACTGCTTGGCATCTCTTTCTTTGCGTTACCTGCTGTGAGTATTTTTACAACTGTGTTTTAAATTTGAAGGACATTATACTTTGTGCTGGATATGTGAGAAACAGTGTGAGTCGCTTATATCAATGCATTTGTAAACCCATGTTAACTTTTGCCATTGCATAGAATACTTCTTAAATTTTAAGGTGCTTTAAGAGCTTACTTATCCCCAGGGGTGGGTTCCTCCCGGTTCGGACCGGTTCTCCCAAACCAGTAGCGGCCCGCTGGTAATGTCACGATGACATCACCAAACCAGATCGGTCGGTGCCGGTCCGTGGGGGCCGCCATATTTTTTTTTTGAATTTATTTTTTTTTTGAATTTTTTTGAATTTTATTTTTCCTTCTGGGCATGTGCAGAAGCCGACTTCCGGCACTGTGCATGTGGTCAGCATCTTTTTTTCGGCTTTGGGTTTTTGTTTTTGTTTTGAATTTTTTGTTACTGCGCATGCACGCGTGCGCGAGGCGCGCCCACGTGGCGCGGGAGGGAGCGAACCGGCAGCGAGGTAAGTTGGAACCCACCCCTGCTTATCCCCAATAATAAATTTATGGGACATCCAAAGTTTTTTATTTGGTAACATTGCATCCAAAACAATGTTTGCATGGAGCTTGCTAAGATGTGGTTAAGTCCATCTCCACTATGCTTTATCCAATATATATCTTCCATAATTTTGTTAGAATCTCAGTAAGTTCTAGTAATTAATATAATAAGTCCATGCTAGAGTACTTTTAAATTGTAATTACATGTTAAAGTATTTTTACATATAAATTAAATGTTGGAGTATTTTCCATTCCCTACACAAGATTTCTTGTTAAGAAATTTAATTGCCCTGTAAAAAAATCAGAAATCATTGTCAGAAGTCATCTATAAGAAATGCTTATCTGCTAGAAGGCTAAGGAACATATCGGGAATTTTTTGTCAGATTATGAGTATTTTTAATTTACTCCGTTTGGGTTAGTAATGAGGAAATGCAGAAACACTATTAAATATTAATTAGTAAAGTAAAGCATTTCTTAATAGAAAACATAACACCAGACAAACAAACAAGCAGCCTAATCAAGGAACTACAAGGACAAGCACGGAATGGAATGGAATGGAATGGAATGGAATGGAATAGAATGGAATAGAATAGAATAGAATAGAATAGAATAGAATAGAATAGAATAGAATAGAATAGAATAGAATAGAATAGAATAGAATAGAATAGAATAGAATAGAATAGAATAGAATAGAATAATAGAACAGAATAGAATAGAATAGAATTCTTTAGTGGCCAAGTATGAGTGGACACACAATGAATTTGTCTCCAGGGCATACCCTCTCAGTGTATATACAAGCAACAAGTGATAAATCGTTGGAAGGGAAGGGACCTTGGAGGTCTTCTAGTCCAACCCCCTGCCCAGGCAGGAAACCCTACACCAGACAAATGGTTAGAAGATCTGAAGATCTTACCTAGTCAGGTAATGAAACCTCTGCAAGCAAAAACCAAGCTCAGAGAGAATCAAGGACTCCACTGAAACATTTGCCTAGGAGTAGATGCTGCTAAGTAATGCTCTTCAAGAAAATTTATTGTTTCGCTGCTAAAATTCCAGTGACTTTTCACAGCTAAAAGTTAAGCTTCCTCATAAACAGATATCGACACCTTCTTGAAAGTTTTAGCAATTTCAAACAGCACTAGATGGGATTCAAATATGCCATAAAGCTCTCCAGTGATCTGGATTTGAAGAGCAAAATCTGATTCAAAGCACACACGGGTACACTTAAGATGCCAGAGGAGAATACTTTAAGACAAATTTGTTTTTTTTCTTCAATGGAGGGCTGTGGTACACTGGTGCGGTGTTCCTAATAGAAGCTTCATGCACGTTCATGTGCAACTGAATTATAGTGAGTCCTTCAAATCGGGGTCTCTGCACAGCCAAGCATGTATCTTTGATATTTTCCATTAATAATAATCTACTTCTAAACATATGCAAATAATATTCCACAGTACACTAAACATTATCCTTTTACTTGCATGTGGGATGCTGCACTTTTATTAAGTTGACATAAACATAACAAACATCCCTGGTTCAAATATCAAATTAACCATAGTTTCATTTAAGGTTAATGACGAATATACTAGTATTTTTCTTTAGTTGTAATATGAAATGATAAAACTACATAACTGGTAGAATTAATAAAATAACTAAGAATGTAATTTATACATAGCAAAACAGTTTCAAGCTTCTATTAAGCAGAATTCTGTTTTATTGAGGACTAGAAACCTGTGCCCTGTTGGGTCATCATTTCAAAAAAATTTCCTTACCTAAACAGAATTACAGAATACCACAGATGGGCAAAAAAGCATTAGGAGCAGGAGCGACTTCTAATCTCCTACCAGCTTTCCCACTGAGTTTCCTTATGGGAAGCTGGCAGGAAACATCAGAAACCCTTCCTTCCTTCCTTCCTTCCTTCCTTCCTTCCTTCCTTCCTTCCTTCCTTCCTTCCTTCCTTCCTTCCTTCCTTCCTTCCTTCCTTCCTTCCTTCCTTCCTGGGGGGTGTGCAAGATATGTCATGTGAATCGGGTACAGTGTGCAGGAGGCAGCATTGATCAAGGATGTGTGGGGATCATGGGGCTATATGAGAGGTGCTGCACAGCTCAAGGAGAACACATTGGGGGTGCAGGTAGGAAAAGGTGCCTCTGAGTGCTTGGGAGTATGTCAGAAATGCCATGCAGGTCAGGGACATTGTGTGAGGGGCCAGCTTGGGTTGTGGAAAATGCACAGGGTTATGCAAAAGGTACTGTGCAGTTCAGGGAAGGTGGGGCAGGGAGAGGCAGCACAAATTGGATTATGCAGGAGGCGGTATGATTCAGGAAAGGTATACTGGGGTTCCTTCTTCCCCGTGCCTCCCTCTTGTCCCTCCTTCCATTCCTTTTTCTCCTTCCTTCCTC
>QLTV01003139.1:56882-76137 GCA_003457575.1 Thermophis baileyi | reverse complement strand
CTCCCTCCCCCCTCCCCTCCCCTCTCCTCCCCTTTCCAGCAGGCAGTTCACTGGCTGTTGCTGGGTGGGGGAGGGAGCAAGGGATTGCAAGACCGGATGGGATATTATCATCGAACTATGAAAATGAATATCACATGACTGCAGCAGCAACCAGTACCATTGAAGCAGCCATAACTGTCCCAAATTTCATTTTCTCAGGACTCATGTGTCTCTGATTTTGGACACATACTGAAATTTGAGATATCTTGTTCGAAAGTTGTTGTCCGATGATGCATTGTTTCACTCAGTTAAAGGTCATGACAAGAAGTTATGATATACAAACTCAAGGTGGTGAACATACCCAACACCTTCCTCCTCTTATTTTCCCCACAAGATCAACCTTTGGGATGGGGTGGGCTGAGAGAGAGTGACTGGACTAAGTTCACCCAGCCAGCTTTCATGGCTAAGGTGGGACTTGAACTCATGGTCTTTCTAGCCTGGTGCTTTAACCACTAGACCAAACTGGCTCTCTCATGCTCTGTCATTCCCTTTAAATTAGAAAAGTAATTGCTGCAGTATGAAAACTTAAACTGACAACGTTCTATGTAGTTGCATACTTAAAGAAGACTCACTAGAAAAGTAGAGTATGATGGCCAATTGTTCTCTCAGAATCAAATTGCTGATAATAGAATAGCATTTAGACTTATATACTGCTTCACAGTGCTTTACAGCCCTTTCTAAGCAGTTTACACAGTCAGCATATTGCCCCCAACAATCTGGGTCCCCATTTAACCGACTTCGGAAGGATGGAAGGCTGAGTCAACCTTGAGCCGGTCAGGGTCGAACTGCTGGCAGTTGGCGGAATTAGCCTGCAATACTGCATTCTAACCACTGTGCCACTACATGGTGTGGCTAATGCAACTTAAGCAAAGGCTTCCATCAGTGGGACATGAAGAGAAGTGATTTAACATTCTTCCTAAACTATTTACAACATTCCCCCACTATTTTGGAGAGAGGATTGGGGATCTTTCCAGGATGATGTTGAAAACAAGACAGGGGCAATGAAGTGACAATAAAATTCCCTAATCAAGGAAGATTAGATAAAAAGACTAAGTTTGCCTGTTAGTTCCCCCAATGCTGGTTTTCTCAATTCTTTCCTAATAATAAAGTAGCAGCATTGGAAATAAACTTACAATGAGAGAAAATTGACTGGAAAAACGTGGTTACAGTGACAGTAATAACAACAACAAGGGTAAGGGCAAAGGAAGAATTCAGAACTTTCCATGTTACCCACTCTTACAGTTCTTTAAATTGTGCCTGTTTCCTGGTTTGTAGGAATTTGGCAGAATCCTGTCCCATATGATTATGAAATGCACCTGATGTTCTCCACATTGGTCCAATAATGTTATTTTAAATATTGAACCAAACCATGCTATGGCATACAGGTCATGTGTATAATACTTACTTTAGGTTTTTCATATTGTATGTTTTTAATTGTTACCAGAATTATTTTTCTGATTATGAACTTTTATTGTATTGTATTTAAGGGCATTCTAGGGTCAGGATTTGCATTAAAAGTACAGGAACAGCATCGTCAGAAACATTTTGAAAAGAGAAGAAACCCTGCTGCCAGTTTAATTCAAGTAAGTAGCAAATGAAGCAGATTTTCAAAAATTCTTGTTAATGAATATTACAAGCTCAGTGGTGTCAGGTTTCAAAGAAATACATATATTTAGGAATGATCATTCCTGTTCATTCTTCTTCGTTCTAATTCAGTTGAGGAAGTAAAAAAACCAGGTTTCTACATCCATAACACCAATTGGAATGAGAATCTCATTCTGAGAATGAGAATGCACAAATGTGTGATCAAGCAGCTGGGCTACTTCACATATAAACTAAATCCATGTATCATACCAAAACCATTTGCTAAACCATAATTGATTTATTTTATACAATCCACAAACATCTCAAACTGGATATCTACTTAGAATGGTTTATTGGATGACTGGCAACTAGGTAAGCCATAAATTGTGATTTACAAACCACAAGTAGCTAAGTTTATAGAACATGTTAAGCCATAAATTATGGCTTACAAACTACATCATCTGGGTTCACACAATATACTAAGCCAAATAGCCCTTAATCAAACCCTGATACTTCCATTTAGAATTATCACAGTTGCTCTTTTCATTCATTGTTTGTTTGGAGTTTGGATTTCACTTTGTATTTTCAACAAGTAACCTTTTCAAAAGAACGGGGATTCAATAACTAGTATTACAGTAAATGAAGTATAATATTTGATAAATAATGATAGATTAATGTATGATACCCTACATTTGTATATATTCAATTAATTCATAAGTAGTAGAATTCTGACAATATGCCAGGGAAAATATATTTAGTTTGAGTGAAGAGTCCTTTGTCCAAAGAATTTATCACATAGCTTGCATGAGTGTATATAATGAATTTTTTTGTCTAAGGTGTTGAACACATTATAGTAATATTGTCATGTAGAAGGAATCAAAATACATTTAAATGTCTGAATAGTAGATGTTTTAATTGTCCTGTTATTAGTACAATGATTCTCTCTTTTTGTTTTGAATGAATTCCTTCACTTTCTTCATACCCAGCATCCTATAATTAAAATGATTAAAACCCCTTTGAAGGGAGTTAGTTTATGTAATGTATGATAGATATATAGGGGCACAGAATTATTCTCACATTCTTTGGTTCTTGTCATTGTTCTTCCTGTATGAGTAAGCCTCATTATCATTTGGAAGCTGAACCAAATCTCTTCTAAGGGATTTTGGCTTCCAAATTATGCTGGATTATGGCTATGAAACAGAAATGCCAAATGTCTCTGCGGAGAGATTATTCAGTTTTTTTGCTGAACTGTTGTTTATGCTTCTCTTAGAGGTAATGGCTATGCAGCCACTGTCTTCCTACTCACAAACGGAGTGCTACACAAACAGGATGCTATTGAAAAGGAAAAATGCTTGCCAGAATTTTTATTATACTATGAACTAGGTCTAGGCTCTCCCAGTGTACGGTTCTAGGATATGCTGCATGCTTTACTCCAGGGGTTTCAAACTCAAGGCCCGCAGGCTGAATCCGGCCTACAGGGTGCTTAGATCTGGCCCGCAGGGCCACCCTGGAAACAGCGAAGGACCAGCCCGCAGTGCTTCTGCCAGCAAAAATGGAGCTCGGGAGGTTGCAACGGCCTGCTGCAACCCTCTGCCAGCAAAAACGGAGCTCGGGAGGGCGCATGCCAAGCTCTGTTTTCGCTGGCAGAGCACTCAGGCCACCACAGGCGCTTCAACACGAGTGACATTGAGCTGGCCACGCCCACCCTGGCCACGCCTACCCGGCCCCCAAGGTCAAACACAACCCTGATGCGGCCCTCAATGAAATTGAGTTTGACACCCCTGCTTTACACTATAAAGAATAACAGCATGGAAAAAATAGATAGTATTACCCAAGTGTTAGCAGTTATGTTATAATATACAGTACTTTGGTATTCCCAGATCTCTGTTCATATTGAAAGGGAAAAGAGGATATGGCCTCTCTGTCTATCTGTACCAGCTAGTAACTTATGTAAAGTTACTAGATGGACACAGTAGTTTTAAAGTGGCTACTCTCAGCCTAGTGATTAAATATACCTAGATGCTATATATTGCTTGAATGTGAGAAGGCCAGACCAAGCAGGGGGTGAAAGCCCCTGATTCATTTGATCCAGAGTGAGCCTTGAGTGTAAATACATCTAAAGATTCATGCCAGATGAACTGAAAGAGGAGGTTGTGACACACATTCTCCCTTCTTTACAGCAGCCTTCCCTATCTTGGGTCCCTTGAGTTATTTAGATTAGAATTCCTTTCATCCTCGGCCAGCCTGGCAAATGGTCAGAGATGAAGAGAACTGAGTACAAACCATCTGCATGGATTCAAGTTTGGGAAGACTGTTCAGTAAGGCTCTCTATTCCAAAGCCCACTGTAAATTTTTTTTCCACTTGCATGCGTCCACTCACACGTATGTTCAGGGGAGTTCAGTAGGATTTATTCCCAAATAAATGAACATAGGACTGCGGAGTTGCCGACTGTACAGAAGAGTCATTCAAGAGAACAGACTATGGCTTGAGTCTGGTTTTTCTCTTATAACTGTGTTAGATATCCATGATGAAAGCAGTTTATATTTTTGCATTTGGTGTAAATAGCTTCTTTTATCACACAACAGGAAGGATCTGAACAGCTGGGAATAATAACTTTTTTATTTTAGAGGTATTAATGGGAAATTTATACTATTGGATCATTTTGTGCATTTATATTCCGAGGATATAGCATTGCATAATGGTTAAAAGCATTAACGGGTAAGTTCCTTGTGAAAATATATCCTGTCAGCCATGAATGTTAGGATAATGTGTCTAAAAATATAATCCTTTTGTACTGTGATCATTCAAAATGATTTTATGACCTTTCATTAATTATTTATACTGATCTGATATATTGCAACTGCCTTATTTTCAAATGCTCAGTGTCCAGTTATTAACTTCTAATTTAGCCTAAATGTTCTGTTATGAAGCAGGAACTATTCCATGCCCCATTTGCTGGTATTTGTGAAAGCTGTGAAGATCCATTTTTAATTGGGTATTTGATGGATGGCATGATTTTTGTTGACTTATTATAGAAGGGTTACCATAGTTTTGGCCTGAAGTGATTGATTTCTACATTTCTAATCTTGTAATTGCAAACTGCTTACAGTCCACATAAGCAGTATCTAAATAATGTACTGTAAAATAAGTAACTAAGATGTCAGTGGAAATTCTCGGTCATCCAGGTCAGAGTTATCTCAAAGGTGTTTTTTTTTAAAGGCAACTGGACCATGTTTTTTTTCCCCCTTGAGGAAGAAGAAGACATTTTCTCATCCAAGAAACTTCATCAGTACTAATGAAACTTCTTAGATGAGAAGCAAAATGTCTTCTTCTTCCTCAAGGGAAAAGAAAAAAATAAATAAATAGTCCAGTTGCTTTTTGAAAAAGCACCTTTGAGACAAATAACTAAGATAGAAAATCAGCAACAAAATATCATGGGCATTTGACAAGTGGACATAAAAGTACATCAAAACTTTTGAACATATCCCTTAAAAAGGAAACTGTGTGCGCTAATAATTCCCTAATTTAGCTTTCATTGTTACTCATTTTATGCAGATGAGAATACAGCTTATTACTAGAATGTACTGTTGGCAATGTGAAGAATAGTAAAACAAAAAACAAAAAGTCAATTACACTCGTGAAAAAAATTACAGCAAAAGACTTCCTTAAAGATTTTGCTGTGCAAGGTTGCTAGCATATATAACTAAGACTTCCTTGCTTATTGTTTTCTTCTATATTTAAATCCTTAAATTTCACATCTTCATTACATTGTACAAGCACAGCCCTTCCAAATTAATTAATCCAATTGTATCCAGTTTGAACAAAATCCAAATTTTCCATCCTATTAATAGTGCTTCATTTCATATATTGTTAGATCTGTTGTACTTTCTATTGTTTCCTCAAATCAGGCTACTTGGCGGTTTTATTCTACTGATTCAAGACGAACAAACCTGACAGCTACCTGGCGATATTATGAATATAGTCTTCCATCCCTCAGGCATGTATCAGTGCTATGAATGCTACAAAAAACAATACTTGTATCTGTTTACTAATATGCTTCTCCATTTTTGTTTGCCTTTTTCTTTTATCATATATCTGCACATAGTGTGTATGGCGCAGTTATGCAGCTGATGAGAAATCGGTTTCCATTGCTACCTGGAAGCCTCATTTGAAGGCCTTACATACCTGCAGCCCTACAAAGTAGGTAAAAATATGGCAGCTGGTGTTGTACTTGATATCTGGTTTTGAGATTATACAAATTAGCCTGTGGTTTTTGTCTTGTCTTTCTGCTTTCCCTTTTCCCCAATCATTTCCTTTTATTTTCTTTCACTGAGGAACTCAGGTAGCAAACTGGGGCACATCCACATCTTCCAAACAAGATCAACCTAATTTCTATTTTATTTTGCTTCTTAACAAATTTTATAATTAAACATTAGAGAATTTTGCAGTCCTCAAATCCTTGCTGAAACCTATCCTTTTAACACCCATCTAGACAGGTATTGGATTGAGTTAATTCATCTCACTTCACATAGTTAGGGATATATGCATTTTTGGATGTATACTATTTATACTGACGTCCATTGCTTGCTCATACTAATTCTGCTTATAAATGGAAGAGGAAACAGTGTTTTTTTTTTCTCACTTTGCATCTTGAATTTTCCACTGTGCAAATCAATGTTCCTCAATTAAGGTCAAAGTATCATATTAATCTACACTAACACAACCTTTGGTTTGTAGCATTTAGACAAAAAAAAAAAGCTTGTGTTGATTAGTTCAACACAAAACTCTACTGCTACTCCCACTGCAGTACAATATGTTTTTTTTAAAGAAGCTTAAATATCACCTTACTATCTGTATTGTCCTTTAGAGTCATATATTTCCTCTTTCTATGAGAAACATGTAGGAGGGTGCTAGTGATGAAACTCATAATGAGTGTTTACCAATTTCAGTCATTACTTAATCATACTGGTATGATTCTTGGGAAACAATCATTTTCAGTGAAAGAGAAATGTGTGACTTTGCATTGCCATGATGAATTGTAGCACAGATAGATCTTTACTATTTCTTCAGATACTGTTCTTAGTTAGGTAACAAGTCAAGGTGATCTTCTCATTACATCTTGTGATAGAGTGTGATCAAAAAATACACAATCTTAGTTTCCTTTTTTCAAAAATTTTGCTTCCTAAAAAACTTTTGGTGTTTATGATAGAGTCCTTCAAACTGAACACAAATATAATTTCATAATGACTGTATCATGTAAGAATCCTGAGATATGACATTAACTTTTAATGACTGTAATGTATTTAATCTCATAATGTTTCCAACATGCTGCAAGAATTCAACAGATTTTCAGGAAAGAAGTCCAAGTGTGAATGCAAAAAATGAATCTTCAGTGACATGTTGCACTTCATGATCTTGTATGCTGTACGAAATTTGTCAACCAACTGAATGAATGCCAAGAAAATTCTCAATGACATCCTTGAATGATTTCCAGGCAATTTTCTCTGGCCCCACTAGATCTTCACAGTGCTTGTCATTGATGATGTATCTGATCTGTGGACCAATAAAACTGCCTTCCTTATTCTTGCCATCAATTATTGTTGGAAACATCTATCTCAAATAACAAAAACCTTAACCTTCCCTGTTCATTGATTTCATAAATTTTTTCATCAGTCCAGATTTTGTGTAAAGCAGAGGAAAAGTATCTTTGTCAGGTTAACAAGTGGTTCATGTGCCACAGTTTTCTGTCCTGGAACAAAATTATTTCGGAGTGGCCATTTCTTTTTAATGTAATGCAACTCTCTTGCATGGCTGTTCCATTCACAACAGTAATAGTACTTGATATATCTGAACTGCATTTCAAAGCAGCGGAGCCACTACTCTTAGATCTCCACAGATATTCCAGTTGTACTTGTTGGTATACTGGATGTGCTTCAACACAGTTCCATGTTTTTGTATGTTTCTTTCATGTGTGCAGCATGGCCATTGTATAAAAACAGACAATTTTGAAAGGTTAAATTACAGCTTATTTCTGTGATTAGTAGCCAAAAATCTATAAAATCACACCCAAAAGTGTTCAGGAAGCAAAATCTTTATTGTCCAGTGTATTGTTCTTAGCTAGGCAACACTTTATTGTGATCTTCCAACTACATCTTGTTGTAGAATGTAATCAACAAATATGTATTAATTTCCTATTTTTGCAGAAATGTTACTTTAAATATAATAATAATGATGCATGTTTCTTGCAATTATGGTAACAAAAATGTTTGAAAGAGGTACATATGCAGCTGTAACAATATTAGAGGTCTCTTATCCTTAAAATCTAGCCCAGTATTTTGCATATTTAATACTTTCTGTAGCAGAAAGAGCAGTTGGGTTAGTTTTTGGAATAAATTTGTATAGCATAGCAATTTTATTAGGCATCAAGCTGTAAAGGTGTAATATTGGCCATATCAGTTTTCAGTTCTTATAAATAAACAATTAAGCCACAGCTGTTCATATTACAAGAGAGTTATGGCCAAAAAGAAATGCAATTGGTCCTTTTATACGACATCCCTAGTCTCAGTGATTAAATTAATTCTATTTCATTACCGCAGATAGCTACAGTTCTCTGTTATTTGTATATGAGCACTGCATTTTGCCTAATAAATGCTTTGTCAACTCTCTCTCTAAACATGTATAATAAGCATGTTGAGCATGCATTAACATAGCATTTTTTTTAATGTCACTATAAATACAAATCCATGCTTGGATTTTTGTGCTTGCTTTTTTTAAAATATTTGCTTATAATTTTTTAAACATTCATTTAATTAACAAATCCAATTGCAACTTAAAAATTATTTAATAATATTTGTAACCACATCATGATGGGTACTGCCAGCATAACAAATTTTTTTCCTCCCCAAAACCCTCTCTCTTCTATTATCTGACTCATGAAGGAAAGAACAAGGGGAAGCATCAAGCAGGTTTGTAGTGTTTTTATGTATATTGTTTAAAAACTTAAATGTTATCTTGGAAATTTTATACCACTTTGGGAATGGAAATATATTATTTTACTGCAAAATAATTAAAAGCTGTGCTTGAATCCAATTAGAAGAAAGGAGGAAAACTTTTCCTAGTTAGATCATTATTCTGAAGCAGACAAAATGTTGCTCAAGGTAAAAGCCAGAAAGTTCTTCTGTTAAGAAGCAGGAAAATGACAGATTCGTGTAGAATGTAGCCATAGCTTCTTAGATAATTAAGGTTTAAGTAGCTTTCCATGTCTGTTGAGATAGAGAGGATTTTAAACTAATCAGAATATTTTTTCTGAATTGAACAAACATTTCTGCTCTACTTTTGTAAAGAACTTTGAAAATAAAGTCAGTGTAGGATATGCTTAAGTAATAGTTTTGATTCATTAAAAATACTATGGGTTACATTCAGAGAAAGGACCTGCCCATAGCAATCTGTCTTTGCAAACAGTGGGTTTAAGGTTAGTCTTTTCTATCATATATTCTACTGGTGTAGTTGATCTGTTGGAAGAATGACTAAAAACCAATATACTATAGGGATTATAAAGTTGAACCAGGATGAGGATACCCACATTTAAATCCCAGTTCATCTAGAAAGCATGCAGGATTATTTTGAAAAAGTCACTATCTCTTAGTTTAATTAACCAGATAAAGTGTGGTGAGGATAAACATTTGGAAGAGGGGGTAGTACACATACCTCCTTAAGTTCCTAGAATGAAAATGTAAAGGAAATAAATTCTAAGTCTGAATTAAACCATCTAAAGTGAAAAGATGAACATATATACATGGGCGGTAGCTACAAAACTTTTTATCCTTATTTTGATGTACCTTTGAATCATTTACCAGGCTCTTCTACATATACACTTCTGTCATTATTTAAAGAAATAGAATATTTTGCCTGCCCTGCTAGTCAGACATTTGAAACTAGCCACCTGGCAGTCATGCAGGAAAGGCTGCTATCAGCAGATGAAAATCCTGCTGTTGTCCTCAGCTGCAGTCATCAAGTTCAACCAAATAACCAAGATCTGACAGATCCATTTATTATACAGCAGCTAAAGTATAGGAAGAATTCTGATTTGATTCAGTCTTTGTATATAACTGACTACCTGAGGACTGAGCAATCCGATGCCTTCTGAATGATTAGTTATACTTTCCATCATACCATATCATTAATCATGCTGGCTGGAACAAATGAGAGTTACAAAATATTTAGAGGGTACCTAGTTGTACTCACTTGCATTTAGTCCATCTTTCTCCAACCAAGTATCTCTCAAGCTTTGATCTGCTGCTGATGCATTATGGGAACTGTAAGTCAAAATATCTTGGGGGTTTGGTGGCAGCAGCAACAGATCATAAAAATCTCATTTAGACCATCAAATTATTTCCAGCATGATTGGACAGGTATCCCTGGAAGATCACTACATAAGCAGACTATAAATTTGATAACCATCCTCTTTGTTATGTTGCCTTCTGATAAATACATTCTTTTTAAATGTAATTAATGGCCAGAAATAAAAGTTATTTCTATTAATTGGCCTTGTTCTTTTAAAAGTACATGAGACTTAAGTCACTGTCCCACTGGACTTCAAATATGTATGTAGGGTGATAGAAGCACTTAGCTAGATTGATTGACTATTCCTACACACTACTCAACCTTCTTGGCATCCTGAGATTTCTCACCTAAAATCTATAGTTTAAATAAGCATTCTAGGTATTTGTTAATCTTTTTCTCTTTTCCTCACATCAATTATTCTTTTTCTCCTAAAATACAAATATAGGAAGTCCTTGACCTACAACCATTTGTTCAGCAACTGTTTGAAGTTATAACGGGGCTGAACGAATGGTGGTTACAACCAATCCTTATAATTCCAGCCATTCGAGCACCCCTACAGTCACATGATCATGATCTAGGTGTTTGGCAACCTATTCACATTTACAACCAGTTGACATGCATCCAACAATCATGTGATTGCCATTTATAACCTCTGCTGGCTTCCCCAGACAGTCAGTGGGGAAGCCAGCAGAGAAAGTCACATATTCAAACTCGCAAACCCTCCTGCTGCTCCTCTGTGCTCATGCCCTCTTCACCACTTGCTCACCCCCAGGCACACTCCCCAACCTTTATTACACCTCCCTCACACTCCCTCCAGCCCACTTGACATCTCTCGTGTACCCTTCCCTGTGTCATACCATCCTACTTGACTCTCCCTAGCATCCTGTGCATTCCCTCCTCCACCCAGCAGCAGCCATTTACCTGCCTTACTTGCAACTTCCTGCCAGCTGCTCCATTAATTTGTTGGTAGGAGGTTGTCTCGCCTAACAATCGGGATTCGGTTAATGATGACTGAGATTTCCAGGATTGCCATTGCTGAGCATTTGTGGTCATGCTTTGTGACTGCATCTCTTAATGGCAGATATTCCGATCCCAATTGCCATTGTAAGTCAAAATCTACCTGTAAGATTGGGCATATAAATCTAAAGTTGGCTAGAATGTCTTATAGCAGTATTAAATATATTAGATCAAAGACAGTACTGGTTGTATATGGTTTGTTAATTGTTCCAACATTGTCAATAAAAAAAAAATTGTGCATCGGTTCCCAGGAAATTTAATTGCCTATGTGTAAGAAAAATATTGCCAATAATTCTTAACAAATAAAGTACCTTTCAAAACTGAATTTACTAACAAGATTTTCATTAATTGTTCATATTAGTATTTATAATACTGGTATTTCAAATATTTAAACTTTTTCTTTCCTTTTTTTCCAATTGGCATTCCATCTCAGGGCAGTAACTTTATAAACTGGATTTTCTTCAAACCTGTATCATACAAATACACCTATATATTCATTAAATAAACCACTTTCAATAAAACAAATTGCCTTTTTTTATTTTCGGTGTAGGTCATAATGATCACAATTCAGGTTTAGCACTCTGTTTAGTGGATGTTCCTCTACGTTGTGTTCATGTTTCGTGTAGTTAATCTTATTATGCAGACGTATAGTTATTTTCTTGTTTAATGCACAACAGTCTTAAACAGGATAATCTGCATTAACAATTCCTTGTCATCAACAGCCTTATAGTGAATATAAATAACCATTACAGGAATTTTAACTGTCATCTTCCAAAACTAAAACTATTAGCTCGCTAGAGTATTATAGTGGCATCGTCTACTAGCATTTCAAATATACTCTACCGTGTTTCCCCGAAAATAAGACCCTGTCTTATATTTTTTTGAACCCTGAAATAAGCGCTTGGCCTTATTGCCATGCACTCAAAAGCCCGATTGGGCTTATTATCAGGGGATGTCTTATTTTGGGGGAAACAGGGTATTGGTATCAATATACAAATTAAGCATTTTAAAAGGATAATTAAACATGTGGATACAGCGTGATAAGCTACATTAACAAAGCAACTTGTCACATGAATAACTGTGTTTATTCATAATTTATTATAATTCATTTATTTATTATAACTATCACCCATCTCCTCCCACTTATGACTGCAGGACTGTAACTTGTTGCTTGTATCCTTACGATTTATATTGATACTGATTGTTTCCTGATTGCTTATTTGTACCCTATGACCATCATTAGGTGTTGTACCTTATGATTCTTGACGAATGTATCTTGTCTTTTTATGTACACTGAGACCATATGCACCAAAGACAAATTCCTTGTGTGTCCAATCACACTTGGCCAATAAAGTATTCTATTCTATTCTATTCTATTCTATTCTATTCTATTCTATTCTATTCTATTCTATTCTATTCTATTTTCAAAAGATAAGTGTAATATTTCAATAAGCTACTAATATTAACATTACAGGCTTATCTGAAATCTTAAATTTTTATGTAAGATGTTAAGGTTTTCTCCTATTTTACTGCATGTTACATATTTATGACTATGACTTTAAAAAGCATTTCCTTTTCTAACAAAATAGTGCTTATTCATAAATATCCCATCTATTTTGGGGATGTATTATTATACATACACTAAGATACTAATAGGTTAATTTAATACCCAATTTTAAGCACATTAAAATGTCTATATAGTCTGAATAAAATTCATTTCCCTGGTAGGATTTATGTTGAAAGCATAAATAGGTTACATGTTCCTCAGAGGTCAATAGAGAAATGAATGTTGCTCTGTTAGGAAAGTTGGTTTCTATGCTAAACAAGTATTTATAAAATTCCCACATTACAGTAGTCATACAATCAGGGAATATAAATCTTTAATGACTTTTGAAGGTAATTTTTTAACATTCTTTATTATAACTTGTTTAATGTAAACGGTAAACTTAAAAGTAATTTTATGAATGTTTTGTTTGTTGATTGAAAATAAAAGCAAGACCGGTTTGGCTCACATGGAAAACCTAACTCTTTTCATCACCTGGTATGCTTAGTAATACGATCCTCTATTTCCCCTCACTCCTAGTAAGCTTTATAGTAATAAACAGAAGCTCTTCAGGATGTACACCTCTCGGAAACATAGGTATCCAGCATCCTGTCTACTCACATGATAATGGGAATGCCAACTAACATCAGGTGCATGAAGAATTTATTTTCCCTTCTTGATGCTTTTTTGCTCCTTGAAGAGTTATTTCAAGAATTATATAATTTGGGCTGGGTTTCCCCCATCTTCTGCTGCCACAGCTTCTTATAGATTTACTTGTTGCTTGCTGCCTGCAATTTTGTACCAAAATGTTTTTTTAAACAGTTTGCCTTTTATAAATTTCTATGATAGGAAAAAAAATATAATCCATGCAATTAGATAACTGCATTGATTGTGTGCCTTGGTTTAAGAATAATTGTGATATGGGGAAAAGAACCTATATTTTTTCTGAGTAAAGAAAGCAAGATTGCGGGGTTTTTTAATGTTTCCATAAAATACCACTCTGAAATAATTTAGGTAACATTACATGGCTTTGTCCTACCTTATCTGAGCTTGGGAGGTCTGTGTACTTGTTTCTAAAAGAGTGATTTAGCCCAACTGGAATCAGTGGGTCTCATTTACCAAAAATAGTACCAAATTAAGTTTATGAATTCGTTGAAGAAAACACTCTTGGTCCCTGACAGCAAACAGTTACAATATTTTTCCCTGATATGTTAATATGCAAATCAAAATAACTCTTGACATTCTTTAAAAATAGAGAAGTAAAATATAGCTTGTTCTATTTTCTTTAAAATCTTAATAAATTATTACAAACAACTGAAACTACCAGGAGGCAGTGGCTCCAAACATTTAATTAAGATCCCTTCTTCAGTAGCCTTGCAATGGTGTCACAGTGACCTCTAGTGTACTAAGAGTGCAGAGAGAAAACTCAGAAAAATGTGAATTCCAAACGTAATGATTAAAATTGCATTTTTCAACAATGCTTCTCAACATTCATTGAGGCTGTCCTCAGGGATGGGCTGCTGGGGGTTCCCAGGGGTTCGGGAGAACCTCTAGCTAATATTCTGTGCAGTTCGGAGAACCCCCAAATCCCACTCATGGCTGGCCCCGCCCACCCCACCCCGCCCCTCCCAGGAGTCCCCACACAGCCTGTTTTGGATGCAGGTAAGTGCATTTTCGCGCTCCCCGAGCACATGCGGATGCTCGGGGAGCGCGAAAAATGAGCCTACCAGAAGTTCAGGAAGGCTGGAAACGGGCCTGTTTCTGGCCCCCAGAGGGCCTCTGGAGCCTGGGGAGGTCGTTTTTGCCCTCCGGGAGGCTCGAGGACAGCCTCCGGAGCCTGGGGAGGGCAAAAATGCTCCCCACCGTGGTGCAGGAGGACGACTAGGCCACGCCCACCATGGCCACACCCATCCAGCAACCGGGCAGAGAACCCCTTGCTAAAATTTTTGAAGCCCACCCCTGACTGTACTCCAAGAATTTTTCCTCTCAATCTCAGCGCTCACTCTGAATTCTTAGACTTGTCATTTTAACAAAGTAGAGAGTACAAGATTGGGAAAAGTTGGCCTCTAACAAGATTTTTAAAAGGAAAACTGATAAAGATGGTTTTAGAACAGGAAAATAATTTTTGAGTTCTTACATTCTAATAAATTAAAGCTAAATTTAGAGAAAACTTGCTGAATTTAGTTTTTCAGATACAAAAAAAAATGCTTTCATTAACTCAGAAGAAAGAGAGGATGCTGTTAGTGGGCAACTTCAACCTGTTACCTTAAAAAAAGAAATCTGGAATTTTGGGATTCTCTAATCAAGAGGAGATCACATTGCATTAGTGCCAGAAGCACCAAGACACTTTTGGGTTGTCCCGGGTGGGTGGGTGGAGCCTCCTGCCACCGCAGCTACCGGTTCTAAGAACTGGGATGAACTGGGAGCAACCCACCACTGGATGTGAGGCATTTGCTTTCCAAAGACTACAGCAATCTTAAATCTGAGCTTATGTTCAGCCAAAACTACATGGTTATTCATCTCACCAACAAAGAGAAGCCGTTTATTTATTCATTCGTCAAATTTATATGGCTGCCTATCTCACACAAAGTGACTCTGAGTGGCATATAATAAAACCTACTATTAAAACATACTCAAAACCAATTAAAAACAATTGAACAGTAATAATAGATCAAAGCAAAACCAGAAGTGGGGAAATATCATGCATAATACAACCAATACATGGACTCCTTACCTCCAGCAGTTCCCCAGGCCTGTTGGAAAAAAAATAATGTTTTAAGGGTTTTCCGGAAGTCATTAAGTATGGAACTAGCCTCACCTCAAGAGGGATGATGTTCCAGAGGGCAGGTGCTATGGTTGAAAAGGCTCACCTCTTAGGTACCATCAGATGGGACTCTAGCAGACGGAATCCACAAACATCCCTCTCCTGCCACACCTGATTGGATGCATAGATATAATTTGGAAGAGGCAATCCCTCAGATAACTTGGACCCATGCTATCTAGGACTTTAAAGCTCAAAAACAGCACCTGTATGTAAAATTTTAGATGGATAATTAATCTATCTTGAATTAATTTTAATAAATATGGCAGAAAATAAGAATACATATTATTGCTGTCATTCACCATCTTATTTTTAAATAAAACAGTTTTAGTCCAAGAAACCAAACCATTCAATATTTTAAATATTATGTCTGGAAGCTATAGTACATAGTATTTAATTCATAAATTGCAACATGGTGGGTTTTATCATTCCAAAGAGCCAATCTGATGATTAATCCTAGAATTTCAGGGTGCTAGTTTTTGCTGAATATTGCTGACTTATGCAGTGAATGTAGTTCAAAATATAGCACTCACCATAATATTCATTAGCTTCACACTGACTTTGTTGTTCAGAAGTATATAATTGATTTCTCTTATCAATTTTGATACTCAATAGATGTAAATGTAAAGCAAACAGGATCTGAAACTGGTTCCCATGGCACAGTAAACCACCAACACTCTCATTCCATATGATTCCTTAAGCACAGTCAGAGGCTTTCCTGTGGTTAACATTTCCTCAGAGCCCAGAGCCACTGACATTTCCAGTTAACACCAACTTGAATTTGAAACCATTGTTTCTGATTGTCAAATTCTGGCTAGTGCTAACCAGAAATGTTCTCTAAATCTAGAGTGGCCTCTATGCCCACCAGAATAATTTAACATGGCATGTGAATTTCTCGGGGAAAAAAGCCTTAGCATTTGCCTTGTAACCAATAAAGTACATTAATTCTGAAAAGTAACATGGGAATATCCTTGATGAATGTTTATGCAATAATAATTGCATTGCAAGTAACAGAACTTAAGGTTGAAGGCCTTTCCTATGATTGTTTTTCTTTAAAAGTTTACTTTCTCTAGTTGAAAAGGGTAAAGCAGTTCTGGAAAAGGTACTCTCTTGAATGCCACAATGAAAAATACACAATTTTCTAATTGTTTTACTGCAGTTTTTAAACAATAATTTTAGAAATTGTCTGGCATGTGCTTGATTCACTGCATTTGGTCTCCTGCCTATTCTGCTTGTATTTGTAATAAAACATATTAAATTGCATGTATACATTTTTTTATTATCTACAAATTTCATAATCACTGTCTCATAATTTCATTTCATTTCCTATAATCCCACAGAGAAACATTTCCTTTTTAGATTGTACCTGGTTAAAGCAGCAAGACACCAAGAATGTATTTTTAAAGGCTTTTTGTGGTGGTAGAATCCATTTCCATTTCCTCTGTTTTTATTGTCATGTTGCATGAAAATGCAAGAACCATGATTAAATAGAACAGACGAGGCCTGAACTCGATTAGCAGCTATAGCAACAGAAAGATAGGCTTTTCCATCTGTACCTTAATGGCCCAAATAATTTGCTTCTTCAGAGACAGTCTGTACTCATCCCAGGAACAAATACAATTGGGAGAGATTTCAGGTTTTCTTCCACTTGTTCCTTAAAAGGTATCTCTCCCCCCCCCCCCGATTTCCTTTGAAATTACTGTATATTGCAGATCTTAATGTACAAATCCCAATATAATCCAGTCTAATTTGCAATCTCTATACAGGTAATCCTTGCTTAATAACCACAATTGGAACTAGAATCTTGATCACTGAGCAAAGCGGTAATTAACCAAGATGTCACATGATCACCTTGCTCAGTGACCACAATCTTGACACTCCTGGTTGCGGTCTTTAAACAATCGTAACAGGTCGTTAACAGGACAAAGTACCAGGTAAGGAGCATGGGGTGCTTCAAGGGAGTGAGGAAGACCCTAGGACCGTGATGGTGAACCTATGGCATGCATGCCCGAAGTGGCACACGGAGCCATGTCACCTGGCACGTGCGGCGTTGCCCGTGAACATGCACATGGTCAGCTGATCAGCACGTGCGCATGCCAGAAGTTCATTTTCCGGCACGCGCATGCCCCCTGGGCAGCTCTTCTTCCTGGTCGCAGCCCAGATGAGCGTGCACACGCGCTCCCTTTTCGGCACTCGGTGCCAAAAAGTTTCACCATCACTGCCCTAGGAGCTCTGGTGCAGGCTGTACACAAGTGTCTCTCTACTCAGGAGCTGAAAATCCTCCCTGTCAAAATCCACACCCTGCAGCAGGCCTTCCCCACCCCAAGGCACCCCATGCTCCTTACCATACCTTATTGTGCTGACTCTCTGCTCAGGAGCTGAAAATCCTCCCTGCTTGAAAATCGAAACAGGATTTTCAGCCCCTGAGCAGGAAAACACTCATGTGCAGCCTGCACTGAGCCCCCCCCTCCCCGCCCCAGGCATCCAATGTCCTTATCTTATCATGTTGCCTCTCCACTCTGAGGCTGTAATTTCTACCTGGCTGAAATCCGGCTTCGGTTTTAGCCATAGGCCTTTTCCAACCAGCCCCCAGAAATGGGAAAGAATCCTCTTGTCTCTGGCAGCTGGCAGCAGATACCCCAGGCTGTAAATACTCCATGCCAAAATCCTGCTTGGATTTCGGCAGTCAGCCCACAGAAACCAGGGGGAGTCTTCTGGCCAGGCGGCAGTAGCTTGCAACCTTCCCTGCTGTCTTCCTCATTGATTTTCTAGGGAAGCTGGCATAGAAGATTGCAAATGCGATTCACATGATCACAGGCTGTAGGCAACCATTTGTAGGTGCAAATGCTTTGCCAAGTATCCAGATTGCAATCATGTGATCACATGGGTATTACAATGACCATAACTTTGGGCATAAGTCATGAGTCCCTTTGTTCAGCACCGTCATAGTTTTGAATGGTTGCAGAACAAATGGTCGTTGAGTAGGAATTATCTGTAAGCCATTGAGAGAACATTGACTAAAATTTATCATTTAAGTCAAAAATGACATGCTTCTAAGTAAACTGAGCTATTCAGCCCTTCTTTTTGGAGTGCCATGCACATCCACATACCATCGGTCTACAATTTCTAACAAGAAGTAACAATTGTTCCAGGATAGCAGCTGCCGTTACAGAATCCTAGGAAAAAATCTTCAAAATGTTGCCCGCTCCTGTAAATAAATAAATGTTGGATTGTGGTAGTTAACTGAATACAATTCATATTCTGTTATTAGTTGTAGTACACCTAAAAAATAAACAGATTTTACCTAGTTCACAATCTGTAACTCTTGTGTATAAATCAGATAGGAGTCTATCCTAAATAAAACAAGCAATCTATGTCCTTAATTTCTCAAGATAAAAGGCAACTATGATCAGATAAAAACTAATTATCTAATCTGCTTGTTTTATTTGGTTCTATAGCCTATTACTGGCAAATAAATAATCCCTATCCCAGAATGTAATATTACATTTCTGTCAGGGGTGGGTTCCAAATTTTTTACTACAACTCTGTGGGCGTGGCTTAATTTTGTGGGAGTGGCTTGACGGCCATGTGACCAGGTGGGAGTGGCTTGACGGCCATGTGACTGGGTGAGAGTGGCTTGATGGCCATGTGACTGGGTGGGAGTGGCTTGGCGGTCGTGTGACCGGGTGGGAGTGGCCAACTTGTAAAATGTGGTGAAAAAGTGACTTATGACCATTTTTCACACTTAACGACCGTCGGTCGTTAAGTGTGAAAAATCGTGATAAGTCACTTTTCACCACCTTTTACAAGTTGGCCACTCCCACCCGGTCACACGACCACCAAGCCACTCCCACCCAGTCACATGGCCATCAAACCACTCCCACCCAGCCACATCGCCATCAAGCCA
>QLTV01003139.1:34218-56220 GCA_003457575.1 Thermophis baileyi | reverse complement strand
CAAAACAAATAACTAAATAACAAAAGCCAAAAAAAGATGGCGACTGCATGCACAGTGCTGGAAGCCACCTTCTGAGCATGCTCAGGAAAAAAAAATTCGGAAAAAATTAAAAAAAAAAGATGGCAGCCCCCACGGACCGGCAACCATCGATCCGGTTCTGATGACGTCACTAGCGGGTCGCCCCCAGTTCGGGCGAACCGGTCCGAACCGGTAGGAACCCACCCCTGATTTCTGTGAGCCAATCTTTCTACTGATAGACTTACTGAATATTCTGTTATTTGTTCTGAATTTTGTTAGATAATTACACAACTCTGTAATCCATTGGGCCATTCTTGAGAAAAAGGTAGTGCAGTCTCATGTGACCAGAAGAAGTCTAATTTTTTTTTAACACTCATCCAGGGACTCTTGATCATGTAAGAAGAATATATATCATAAATAAACAATTTTAGCGGCAAACGAACTTCAATAATGAGTCAATATTTATTTACATAAACAGAATGACCACAGTTGGGTGAAAAAGCATTTAGATGTAGCGACTTCCAACTTTCTGTCGGCTTCTCGATTAACTTTGGCAACTTGGTGGGAAATCACAATCATGTGACCAGGGGGACATCGCAACAATCAAAACTTTGTGAATAAAACTGGTCTGTCATGGAAATTGCAAATCCACAGGAATAATGGGTCCCAGATTTTTTACGCATTCTTTAAGTTAGCGGATTTTAGGTACCTTGGTTCAAAAAATGTTATGAGGTAATGCACCGTTTGAGCAAACACGAGGAAACAAACAAATCAATAAACATGAGAGTTTTAGTAATATATGGTCCATGTCTGTGTATGCATTGAGCTTTGGGTAATAAGAAATCTGAAATGTAGTGTTTGCTAATGTCTGTGGGCTGTTGAAAAATGTCATGTTTGAGAGCGTGCATGAATAATAACCTTAATCTTGCTTGTCTAACTTTAACAAACTGCATGCAAAAATAATGGCACTTGAAAACTATTGATTCCATTGTAGAGCAGCTTACGTACACAGCCTATGTTGTACAATTTAAAAGCATAGTTAGAGCTGCCCAAAATTTATAGCTGAAACTTTGCTAAGTTTAAAATTGATATTTTTTGTTAGTTGATTTTGTTTCACTCTTACTGTAATATAGGATCTTTTTCTCAGTAGTAGTACATTCCTCCGATGAAATCTCTAATACCTATCGTATTATAAAGAAAGTGATTCAATCTATAAGAAATGCACTTTTATGGATCCCCATCCATCCATCCATCCATCCATCCATCCATCCATCCATCCATCCATCCATCCATCCATCCATCCATCCATCCATCCAATTTATCTGGCTGGCCATCTCACAGAAGCATTCCCTAACATCAAGGCTTTGGTATCAAGGCAGACAAATTCCACAGTTTAGGATGGGAGCTACTACGGTATCAAGGGGAGGCAGTCACATATTTTCCTTCTCTTCCAATTCTTTATGATGTCTGGAATGTGTATTATTATTGCGATCAGTATTAATATCACTGTGTATTTGGTCTTAATACTGCAGCTTGGTGAACTTTTCCAGGTATGGGGATTTCTGTGATTCTTGAAGTTTTTCTACTTCCTTTTGTGTCAAGAACTGACCAGCGCAAATATTTTTTTTACTGGAGAGGGGGAGGGGGGAGGGAGTTCAATACATGGAATACATTCACATCTGCATCCAAAGACATGCAGCTGAACGTGTATCTTCATCTATACTGGTAGCATGATACATAAATCAATGTGAGTGAAATAAAAATGCACGTTTTTGCTTCCACAGTCAGAAGCTGAGCTTTAAAGAACGGGTGCGGATGGCTAGCCCGAGAGGCCAGAGTGTCAAGAACAGACAAGCTTCAATTGGGGACAGAAGATCGCCAAGTACGGATATTACTGCAGAGGGCAGCCCAACAAAAGTGCAAAAGAGTTGGAGCTTCAATGACCGAACACGCTTCCGGCCTTCCCTGCGTTTGAAGAGTTCTCAGCCTAAGCCAATACCAGATAGTAAGACTTTTAAAACATTAACTGTCTTATTCATTATATTTATGTCCCTCTGTCATATTAAATCTTATCTCATAATGGTGAAGCCACCAAACATTGGTCCTAGAATAGTAATGCTCCTTATTGTAGGTTAACGGAAGGTACAAACCCCAGCATGATACAAGGCAACCCACTTTTACGAAACATTTATTACAATAAGAAATTGATATGATGCAAATTTAACTTATTTCTCATTTCCTGTGTTACATTTTTTAGTCATTGCACTATAAACTACAGGGTTACAAGACCTTGACTTACAACAGTTCATTTAATGATGGTTCAAAGTTACAACGGCACTGAAAAAAGTGACCGATGACCATTTTTCACACTTTACAACCATTGCAGCATCCTCATAGTCACGTGATCAAAATTCAGACACTTGGCAACTGACTCATATTTATATATGATGGTTGCAGTGTCCCGGGGTCACAAGATCCCCTCTTGCGACCTTCTGACAAGCAAAGTAAATGGGAAAGCCAGATTCACTTCACAACTGTGTTACTAACTTAATAAATGCAGTGGTTCACTTAACAACTCTGGCAAGAAAGATCATAAAATGAGGCAAAATTCACTTAAGAAATATCTCATTAGAAACAGAAATTTGGAGCTTAGTTGTGATTGTAAGTCGAGGTATACCTTTCCACTGCAATCGGTTTCCTTTCCAGAGCAATGCTTTCCGGTGCTAACAATCTAACCCCTCTGTACTCCTAAGTATATTATTTTCCTAATTGTTTAAGTTGATCTTCATGCTATTTTCTCCTTCCTCCCTTGCTTGTGGATTCCAAACCCAGGACTGTTGTTCTCTCTTTTCCTGGTCTCACTTGCTAACAGCTAGCAAGGCTCTACTTTTAGCAAATGGTCATCAGTTACAACCGTTACATGATCCTCTTGGCTTCTCTCTGGGTTTTCTGTTGCCCATAATAGTACTTAGAGGTGGTCCTCAACATAGGACCATAATGGAGCCTGTCGTATGTCAGCACAGTTGTAAAACAGGTCGTGCACGTGACTTGATTTTACAACATTTTTTGCAGTGGTCATTAAGCAAACGTAGAGTCTTAAGAGCAAATCCATGGTTCACTATGGGTGTGGTTTTGCTGAAAAACCAGAAATGCCAACCACTGTAAAAACGTGGTCACATGACTGTGGGATGCAGCAAACAGCCATAAATGTGGCCATGTTACTGAGCACCTGAAGTGAGTTCACATGACCACGGGAGGGGGGGGGCAACCATTGGACCTTTGCAACTGGGTCATAAGATCCCCTTTTGAACATTTTTGAAGAAACTGGAATACTTAAACTACAGTCTTTCTAATTAATTCTTTTGAGGCTCTGTCATCCATTATTTTCCAGGACATATTTAAAAACACAGCACAAGAAATTAATTCAGTTTGTGTTGTTAGTTGGCCACATTTACTATTAAAACATTGGAAAACTAAGATGTGTCTTTCTTTGGCTTAGAAGTATTGAAAAGTGTGGGATATGGAATTGGCTAAACAAATAAACACAGCAGCAAAGGATCCTCAAGAGCAGCGGTTCTCAACCTGTGGGTCACGACCCCTTTGGGGGTCAAATGACCCTTTCACAGGCGTCACCTAAGACCATTGGAAAACACATATTACCGATGGTCTTAGGAACCGAGACACCGCTCCTCTATCTGTCCACGTACGAGTACCCGGGGACGGTGCAACGCACGGGCGGCCCTTGAATGCGCAGGCGCCGACGGAAGGGCCGCACATGCTAGCCCGCCATCTTGGTGCCACGCCCCCTTTGTCACCTCATCGCTTCTCGCCTGGCAACGCGCACGCATGGGGAGGGGGAGGGGAGGGGGTTGCGGCGGCGGGGAGGGGGTCGCGACATTAGGAAGGTTGAGAACCACTGCTCAAGAGTCTTTTAGAAAAAGATTGTTTTACTCATATTTTGTCTCCATTTCTTTAAACTAGATTAAAAGCATAATTCTTAATTTATTATTTTTAATTTTGTATCCTTGGTGTTCTGAACAGAAATAATGCATATGGATGTTTGTGTTTCTATTCTATATACCCCCAGTGACATGTTGGAATTGTACTTTTCTATTTCGGGAGGTGGTTCTTTAGCATGCTTTTTTATTTTAGCTTTATTTCAAATGTAAATAAAGAGGAGGCTTTGCAAAATGGCTATTTCTAGATGATGGTCCAACACAATCAAATGGATTTCACTCTGTTTGAAATACAGTATGATTTGGGGGGCACCTGAAGTGGTAGCAGTGATGACGAATGCTTCTTATTAGCTAAAAGTGACATGGCAGATGTCCTTTAATCTCATCTACTGCAAGAATTCTTTAGTTCAGAATACTGGTAAAGGGCTTTTTAAAAAGTATGATTGTGTGTTTCTTTATATTATGCAGTGTCCCCAATCTTTTGGATCCAGTGAGTACATCTAAAATTCTGGATTAACAACAAGGGCAGCTACTGCTGAGGAAGTGGTTCAGGAAAGTCAAGAAAATGGCCACAACCACATGATTGAAGCCCCACCTTTCTTTTTTATATGTGATATTTATTTTAAAGGATGGCTCTTTGACTGCACCGTCACAAGAAAACATCTTGACTTTTATTTATCTTCCTCCATGCCTCTGTTAACATACATACACACACCACAAAACCATAGAAGTTAAGCTTGTGAGGTTCAGACAAACACAAAGTGCTATAAAAGACATGAAAAAAATATATGTAGAATACTTGTATATATATTTATACATATATACAGTATAGGTAAATTAAAATTACAAATCTTAACCCTCTTTCACACTTACTAGACTATGGCAAAAAATAAATAGGCCAGCAGTAGATCAGTATCTTTGCATTTATTTTTCCTATGCTGGTTTGGGTCTTTCCTCAGTTTCTCAGCTGGCAGGTTTGCTGACTTGCTCAGTTTCCAATAAAAATGATATGTCCATCTAGACCTTGACATCTGTAAGCTTACCTTTGTTTTCTCAAAAAGCAAAGCACTGCTAAGCAAAGCAGTCAGCTACTATTTCTATTTCCTAAGAATGCCTTTGGAGCATTTTTAAGGGTAGAGTAGAGAATTGGGCAAGCACTGAAAATCAGTACTGTATATAAAACTTTCAAGTAAGTAACCTTCCCACCCACCCCCATCCTTATCCATAAGCAAAGCACTTTCACACATCAATTTTAACCTTATCAGAACAGTTTATATTTGCGGCAATTTTGTTTTAAAATTTGCAGTTTACAATAGCTGAACTACACAATATTTATCTTTAAATTTGAACATAAATACTTATTTACAGTGTAAACATACATATAAATGCAGATCTAGGCAACAATTCTATATAGGAGTTCAATCCTGACCAGCTCAAGGTTGACTCATCCTTCCATCCTTCCTACGTTGGTAAAATGAGGACCCAGATTGTTGGGGACAATATGCTGACTCTGCAAACCGCTTAGAGAGGGCTGTAAAGCATTATGAAGCAGTCTAAGTGCTATTGCTATAAAGTCTAGGTGCTATTGCTATAAAATTATATAAAATAAATAATTAAATTATATGGCATAAGTGTCTGAGAAGACATGTTCATAATAACATTGTTAATGTATTACACTAATTTTGAGATTTCTCGTATCACTTTCTTTCAAACCTTGTTTGAAGCGTCCCGGGCGGGTGGGCGGAGCCTCCTGCTGCCACCGCTACCGGCTCTAAGAATCGGGCCAAACCAGGAGCAACCCACCGCTGAACCTCCCCCAGTAGCTTCATACAGATGTTAAACAAAAAGAGTATAAGAAGAGGGTAGAGCCCTGAGACACCACACCACACAAACAAGGACTAGATTGCTCCCCTCTACACATCAACTGAACTAGCCCCAGTGTTGTTTTCCAGTCAAGGAGGGACAAATTGCCATATAACAACCATATAACCACCTCAAGGACCCTGTCCCCTTTTGCAGGACTAACCAAGTCAAACTCATTCCAGATCATTGAGGTCAACTCCATAGGGTTGATGGAGCCCTTGAAAATGTCCAGAATCTCAAGGATAATCATAGTCACTCAGCCACCTCTACTCCAAGGTCATGGCCGATGCCACACTCAAAATCTGTATGGGAATAGTTTAGACAGGGGACACATTCACCCTGTGCCTAACTCAGTCTCAGTAATGCATGTGTTAGGTCAGTGCTCTTGTCCATTATTAAATCACAGATAAAGTATGCATTTGTAGAGGGCTTGGCCTTGAAGAACTGGAGGAAGAGCCTCTACCAAGGCAACAGTCAGATAAGTGGAGGTTAAGCCCTTTCCAAGGAACTAATTTGAGAAAACGTCTCAGACAGACCCCTCCCTAATTCATATAAAGTGAGGGAGAGGAAAGCCCATTCAGACTTGGAAGATTCTGTTGTGTAGTACTGACATACATGGCATTAGGTTTTTCAACTGCTCTACCTTACAGAGCCAAGAGCCTTATTAGAGACTGACCTGGCATTCAGCAGAAGAATCCAGAGCTCAGGGCCACCTAAAGCTTGATGACTGGGCATTGGAAGCGAGTGGAGAGGGCAAGAACACAGTACCACTACAAGACACTGCAACATCATTCCCCCTCACTGCTACCATATATCCCATTGTACATCACTATTGCAATGTTCCAGTCTGCCCCCAACCTCCCCAGTATATTAACTCTTCTCAATATCTGTTATTTCTCCTGCCAGGTCTAGGCTTCATTCAGTGCTCACGCTCTCTCCATAGGCTAGACAGTTAGGCAACTGTATACTTCGGACTAATACTTAACATTTATGATGTTTCTCTACTCAGTATACATTAATTGTGACAATTGTCAGTTTACAAGATGAAAGTTCTGAACAATTTTGTATCTGCCTTTCACTATTAAGTAAAAAACAGAATATCAGTATATAGACACTTAGCATACCAAGCTCGTTCATACAAGTTAAATGGCATATATTGTAGGCATTTTGGGTGTCCACTAGATTCCATCACAGAAAGGTTCATTTATTGTCACATTGCTCATATTTGTCCTGGAAAGAGCCTCTCTTATACACATGGAATCAGTAGCAAGAGAGAAAAATTGATTTTCCTTAAGAACCTTTTTGCTCTGTAGTCACATCATGCTGTGCAACAAGCTCCCACACACTTCTTGATGAATAGCTTCCAGAAAACTGGATTACAGAATGGAAAGGGATTATGTAGGCAGACAATAATCTCTTCTGACTTTTGTTGAAAGCCTTTTACTAAGTATCTAAATTATGATGTAAATGTGAATTCCACTACATCCTAGTGAGCACTCTGGCTCTAAGTGTTAGTCATGTAGTTTCCATGCTGAGGACTAGACTATGGAAAAATAAACAAGGAATCATAGAAGGAAAGCTCTTATCTGTCTTACTGAAGCCTAGAAAAGTCACAAACCAACAAGCAGGAAACAACAATGTAGACCTTTTTTATTTTATTTTTTTTAATAAAAATGCTTTATTAAAGAAGGCAGAATAAGCAAAAGTACAGGAAGAAGGCACTAATTGGGGTAAAAAATAAAGTGCATATGGTAGTACATAAATACCTTCTTGATTACTGATTCTAATAGGTACATAGTAAAGCCTTTTACATTTACCCTTTCAAAAAGTAAATTAAGTAATAGAGGCAAGATAAAATCTAATAAATACATTTTATTTATTTATTATATTGTTTTCATCCTGCCTTTATTACTTTATAAGTAAATCAAGGTGGCAAATATGCCTAATATACCTTCCTCTCTTATTTTCCCCAACAACAAGCCTATGAGGTGAGTTGGGCTGAGAAAGAGTGACAGGCCCAAAGTCATCCAGTTTCATACTAAAATGTATGTCAAAATGTATGTATGGGTAAGTTCTATATTGCTATGGGTGCACATAAAATTATCTATACGTTGATGATAGTCGCATATTATGTTTCAGGGTGTAAGTGGCAACGAAAAAGCCCAGAGATTACTTTCAGGAAAACTGTGCCTTATTCTGAAGGAATGTAATTCAGGAGAAAGAGAAAAAGATCTTCTGTGAGGTGACATGAATGAATGGGTGGGAATGAGATGAGATGAAATGAAACAGCAAAAATGTGTCAGCTATTTGGAGCTCCAAGAATGAATGACAATGATGACTAATGAATATCTGCTTAGAATAGAATACAATAGAATTTTTTATTGGCCAAGTATGATTGGACACACAAGGAATTTGTCTTGGTACATATGCTCTCAGTGTACATAAAAGAAAAGATACGTTCGTCAAGAATCATAAGGTACAACACTTAATGATAGTCCGGGTACAAATAAGCAATCAAATCATATTAGAAAACAGTCAATATAAATCGTAAGGATACAAGCAACAAAGTTACAGTCATACAGTCATTAGTGGGAGGAGATGGGTGATAGGAACGATGGGAAGATTAATAGTAGTGCAGGCTTAGTAAATAGTTTGACAGTGTTGAGGGAATTATTTGTTTAGCAGAGTGATGGCGTTCGGGGAAAAACTGTTCTTGTGTCTAGTTGTTCTGGTGTGCAGTGCTCTATAGTGTTGTTTTGAGGGTAGGAGTTGAAACAGTTTATGTCCAGGATGTGAGGGGTCTGTAAGTATTTTCACATCCCTCTTTTTGACTCGTGCAGTATACAGGTCCTCTTGTTGGGTTACAGAACCAAAACAGATAGTTATAGAGGTGAAGATGACAGACTCAATAATTCCTCTGTAGAACTGTATAAGCAGATCCTTGGGCAGTCTGAGCTTTCTGAGTTGGTGAAGGAAGAACATTCTTTGTTGTGCTTTTTTTATGATGTTTTTGGTGTTAGGTGTCCATTTTAGATCTCGCGATATGGTAGAACCTAGAAATCTGAAGGTCTCTACTGTAGGTACTGTGTTGTCTAGTATTGTAAGAAGTGGAAGTATGGGAGGGTTTCTCCTAAAGTCTACCACCATTTCTACGGTTTTGAGTGTGTTCAGTTCCAGATTGTTCCGGTCGCACCACGAAGCTAGTTGTTCAACCTTCCATCTGTATGCGGATTCATCATTGTCTCGAATGAGACCGATCACTGTTGTGTCATCTGCGAACTTCTGTAATTTAACAGATGGATCGTTAGAGATGCAGTCATTGATATAGAGAGAGAAGAGAAGTGGAGAGATCACACATCCTTGGGGAGAAAAAGCTCCATTCTGAATGCATGCTTTAAGCTTAACTCTATCTATCTATACATGGGTACACATAACAAAATAATGAATTGAAAAACATGATGGATTTTATTGTTTCTCATGAATAACTGACAGAATGCCTGAAGGACAGACCAATTTTTAGTAAAATTCAAAAGTACATAGTATTATTCATACAAACAGAAGCATGCACACAGTTAAGGGAAGATATGGAAACAGGGAAAGTGTAGGAGGGGAAAATATGAGCCCTGCATGAAAAAAAAGATTATAATATTGATTAATTTTCTAAAGAATAAATGCAAAATGAAAATAAGAAAGGTTATGGAACCTATTTGGAATAATTTGAAAGTAATTATGTTAGAAAATGCCATTGAAGTATGTAAAATTATGCTGCAGAAAGTTTGGAAATGAAGCTTGGTGGAATGTTGAAATGGAGAAAAAAATGTATACAAGGACCTGATTGCTATAAATGTGAGGACAAGGAAAAGGTGCTATCAATATACCCAAAATGAACTTGTGAAGAATGTAGTCAAAAAATAAAGTATGCTTATGATTAAAGTAGGCGAAGGAAATACAGAAGGAAATTGATATAAATTAAAATTGATTTGGTTTGAACGTAAAGAGTGCTAAAAAGCAAGCATCCAGCAGATAAATGGAATAAGATATCAAATATATAAAAATATGAAATGGTTTGGGTTGAATGAATGCTTGAAGGCCTATTTTACAGATTTGTATCGGAATGGTAACTAAAGCCTGAATTAAAACAAATGCTATAAATGTTAGTATTTAGGAGACAATGGAGATGAGGAAATGATAAAGGGTGTGATAAAACCAGAGCAAGAAGATGAATTTGTGTCTCTTGGTAGAATGTTTACTAAAAATGGGGAAATGTATAGAGACAAGTTAAGGCATGCAAAAGCTGCTAGAAAGGAAGTGGCTAGGTCCTTTGCAAGGAGAAAATATTTGTTTGCAAATAAGAGCATGCTTCTGCCAATGCCTGCAAATAACAGTATGCTCCTACCTGCACATCCCTAAGCATGGAAGGACTGATGATCTGCTCATTACTATCATGTCCACTGGATTTATCACTGCCACCGAGGTCCTGGTAGCCTTCTGGCCACTGAACGGGGATTACCGATTTTCTGACCTCTTGAATTATCTCCTACTTGGTCTCACTTTCCATCGTGTATTGCCATACCACATACACATCCAGATTATATCCATGCATGCCCTTTGAATAAATTGTAAGGAGTAGGCCTAAAAATCAGATCAGGTGTGCTTTTTCCTGTCACTTAATTTATCTTGACAGGTGATTAACTTAGACACATAAATTTATGCAGTTTGGCATCACAGATTAGGGAAAAGAAAGGGGCAGAAGAGAAGCGGGAGGGGGGGTAACCTCTTAAATGTTCCTAGTGTACTCATGTTGTATGCTCTTGCCATCCATTCTCACCATCTGTTGCAAAATCCCTTAATACAGTGCCCAGTCAGTCTTTCAGAGAAAAGATCGGATGAAAGACGGATAGTGAGAAAAGTAGGAACCAACAGGTCAGTCTGTTCCCAGGAGGCAAAACCTAGAATCTTTTTCTTCTCCCTTTTTTTGGTTCTCTCTCCTTTTTTAAAACTTACGGTGTGATATCACATCTTGTCTCTCAGATAATCCCTCTCATTTATTTTTATCCCACTTCTTCATATGACAGATGGCATTGCCCCTTTTCTCATAATTTCTCTACCTGCCTAAAATTGTTCTGCAATTAACTTGTAACAATTGGTTGTTTGTGATAAGTTACAGTCAGTCTGTTTTGACATGTTCTAATCTGAAAAAGTACCAAATGATGAATGAATAACAGAATAACAGAGTTAGAAGGGACCTTAGAGGTGTTCTAGTCCAACCCCCCTCCAGTGATGGAGCACTCACAACTTCTGAAGGCAAGCTGTTCCGTTGATTAATTGTTCTGTCAGGAAAATTCTCCTTATTTCTAGGTTGGTTCTCTCCTTGATTAGTTTCCATTCATTGCTTCTGGTCCTGTCTTCAGATGCTTTAGAGCACAGGTGTCAAACTTGATCGGGTCACGTGACGTATCATGACGTATCACAACGTTTTTTGCCGTTGTGGAGCCGGGGTGGGCAAGTGACGCATGTGGCCCGTGGGCCGCCAGTTTGACAGGCCTGCTTTAGAGAATAGGTTGACCCCCCTCTTCTTTGTGGCAGCCCCTCAAATATTGGAACACTGCTATCATGTCACCCCTAGTTCTTCTTTTCATTAGACTAGATATACCCAGTTCCTACAACCGTTCTTCGTATATTTTAGCCTCCAGTTCCCTAATCATCTTTGTTCTTCTCCGAACTCTTTATAGAGTCTCAACATCTTTTTTATATCGTGGCAACCAAAACTGGATGCAATATTCCAACTGTCATCCTACCAAGGCATTATAAAGTGGTACTAAAACTTCATATCTTGATTCTATCCCTCTCTTTTAATGCAACCTAGGACTGTATTGGCTTTTTTTTGGCATCTGTAAAAAAAAAAGAAAAAAGGAAAAAAAAAGGGTAGGTTATACTCTTCAAAGCCAAGCAGAAATTCATGCTTAACACATCTACTTTGGCTAAGAAAAGCTTTCTGGCATATCATACATCCATCAATCACTAACCATAATACAATTTAACATGCATATCTCTCTGCCAACACCTTTCATTTGGGAACAGGACATCCCAAGTACGCATTTGACATTATTATGGCCCTGCAGTGCTTCAGAGTGCAGGGGGACATAAATGCAGCACCTGTCTGCAACTTTTTACAGAGCAACATATAGCAGCTGCAGTGGGCTTACAGGGAAATAAAGTTTTAGATCTTAATTAGTGCATGATTAATGCCAACATCTGGTAGCTCTCATAAAGCAAACAAGTAGGTTGATGAAATAATATTTCTGTATCTAGAGTGATATTTCTTGACTACCAATACTTTTGAAAGCACAGCATTAGGAAATGAAAGAACATTAATAGTTCCAAAATTGTTGCCAAAATTAAACTGCAAAAGATATTACTGAAAATAAATAATGCATACATAAACTAAGTTAGGCAGGTTTAATACGTTCACCTGCAGGGAAGCTTTCTCCAACCTTGCAGCCTTCAGATACAGTATATTGGACTCCAGGCCCCATAATTCCTAATGACAGCTGAAATTTCATGCATCTGGAAAGCACCACATTGGAAAAAGCTATCATAAGATACTTTTTATCATGCAGTGTTGACTGTTGCTGGGTATACTGTATAATTATGAAAAATATACAATGTATATGCATACCATATAAAATTATGTTAAATATATATATATTGGAGAAGTAGAAAATTTCCTAAATTCTATTCAAGAGATACTTTCCATGTCTTACAGAAGCCCTATAATTGCTATAAGAAACATCAAATAGAGTTTATAGCAGCAACTCTGACAGTGGGTATTAAATCCCCGACATAAAATAAGGGTATTCATAGTCATAGAGAAGTTATTAAATATAAAGTCATAGAGAAGTTATTAAATATAAAGGGGATAATTCAATGAGCTCAATATTCTCCATTTTTGATAGTTTTAGAATTCTCCAGGGTATATCGTAAGTACATCTAGTCTCGTATTACATAGAAAGCAGCACAAGCTGATGTTTTTTAATGAAAGTTTCCGAGTCATAGCAGGGAAATGCTCTAGAAATTGCGAAAGGCTGCTCATTTGTTAGACAATTAGATTAAACAATTAAAATATATTTATGAAACTCTAGGACAGGAACTGCATTTCCTTCTGCTGGTTTATATTATTGTCATTTCAAATTTTTATCACTGAGACTGGAGAAATAAAATAGCTGTAAGCCACACTCTCCTCTGGAAGTTCAGGAGTTGTGAGGGCCTAGAAATTGTCTAGCCAAGCTCTAGTGCCGGTAAATCAATGCCACCAAGATGCTAGATCCAAAGAATTACTTATGCCATTCTCTGGGTTCCGAAGTGTATAAAAGGACACTGAAAAGAGTGTTATTTTTCAGAAACCACTTCAATCCCTGCCTTGTAAAGCTCCCACGAGCAAGTTACTCCCTGGCATGCTTGGTCTCATGACTCTGATTCCCAGGAAAATTATTTATGTCAGGGTCTTGGCCCTTCCTTCAACTTTGTGCTTTTTTGCCATTCAACTATTTCACAGCAGTAACTAGTGTTGCGGGCTCATAGGCAAATCAGAACGGAGTTGTAGAGCTGAAAGAAGTTGCAAATATTCCTTCTGTTTCAGCTTCCTTGCCAATCTGAGCCCTGCATCACAACAAGCAACCCTGCTTCCTAGGAAAAGCTACAAAAACAAAAGTCAGCTGAAACACAATCGTAACAGTTATGATTCACTAAGCTATTAGGAGTGAATTGGGAGCTCATATATTCCCTTCCAGTTGTGCCCATCATTGTGGAATGGAAATTCACACTAAGCTGAATTTAGCAGTGCCATCAAGCTTGATTATGACTAGCTAAGATTCTGCCTTAATCACCTTTGACTTTGGCTGTTCCTGTAGCATTGTTAAATGTGTACGATATTTATAATTTGTGCTAAGAATATAGGCTAGACTGTTATTTACAGCATGGAATGCTTGATAAAAAAACACACTACATTCAAACACATATTACAAAGCTCAATTACTTAAAAAATAAAAATCATGATTCAAAAAGTATGTTTCAAGGTGTTACAAAAGTACATGTATGTACTGTACATGCATATGGACTCCACTTCAGGGGTGGGTTCTGTTTTTCTTCGCTGCCGGTTCACTCAGTGACGCGCCCCGCGCATGCGCACTTCGCGCATGCGCAGTGCTTAAAAAAAGCTTCTGTGCATGCGCAGAAGCAAAAAACAAAATGGCAGCGCCTATGGCGCCACCAAAAGAACCGGTTCGGGGGCGTGGCAGGCCTGGGTCGCTGCCGGTTCTAGCGACCCAGGCCGCCAAGTTACTACCGGTTCTATAGAACCGGTCCGAACCGGGAGGAACCTACCTCTGCTCCAATGAGGGAGGCAGGTATTATTGCCGGTTATTAATGTACCTGCAGTCATCTCTCTTCCTAGCCCCCAGGCTTCCTGTTCCTCCTCAGGGTACATTTTTAGATTTTATATTTATAAAACCTTAATCAGAGTACTGGCTGGCTATAAAAGCAAGATCTTCTCTTAAGACACCACCCATTTGTATGCCTACATCGGCCACATGCATCTTAGGAAATAAACACAATCGAGGTCTATGGAGATTCTCAGTCATTCAGGTCATGGTTGTCCCAAAGGTGCTTTTTCAAGAGGCAACTGGACTTTCTGGTTTTTCTTTGAAGACGTTTCGCTTCTAATCCAAGAAGCTTCTTCAGCTTCAAACACACTGGAGGATAGCATCCCAGTGCTTTCTTTGGAAGGATATTGAGTGCCCAAAATGAAGACAAAGATAGACAAAAGCTAAAATTTTCAGAGGATGATATTCTTTTGAATCATATAGTCCATGAAATTCGACAATTGGACGATGTAACTGGATTCTCTGTGTCCTTACTATGGCCAAAAGATTGATAGCGCAGCACTGGAAAGATAAATATATGGCTCCATTTATTTAATGGATTGAAGAACCCAATTGCACTTGCCACCTATGATTGGATTGCCTATAGACATAGACTTTGTACAGATAAGTATAATGAAATACGGGACTCATTTATACAGAATACAGTTGGTTAAAATAAGACAGTCATATTAGAAATATATACTTATTTGAATAATATTTGCATTAGACAAATACATATAGAATTGTCACTGTTGTTGTTATAATGACATATACAGTATATTTCTTTGTTGCATTTCTTTCACTTTTTGTTAAAGCACTTTTTTTGTTTTCTTATCTCTTTTATTCTTTTTTGTGTTATTCTTTTTGTGTGTTATTATCAACAAGCAATAAAAAATACTTTTAAAAAAGACAAGGTAACCTTGTGTACCGTGCAGTAAAGAGCTTCCTGGAGGCTGAAGCAGGACCTAGTGAACAACCTCATCCATATTCTGGCAAACAGTTTTTTCATGAGTGCCATTATAGCAATCATTGTATGAATAGACAAACCTTTCCCACAGCATCACAGCCAGTTTGTTTTAATTGCCCGCAAGCATTTTCTCAAAATTTCAAATGTGCTTGCTGGCCTGAAAAGCTGCTTAATTATGCAATACAGTAATTATGCAGCAAAACATCACAGGCATTCAAAATTTCAGCTTTGCTGTGTGCAAAGTGGGCCTTTTTGATTAAGGTTAAATTGTGTATCATCCTCTCTTTTCTAACAGCTTTTAATGATTTTTTTCTTGACTAGAACCGAATGATGAGGCTTTAAAGATTTGTTTATGGATAAGATATGAGAAGAAGAGAGTTTTGTATTTTTAGAGAAAGGGATAAACTATGATATTATAATTGAGAGGAGATGAAAAGAAATTAATTTGTGGGACATCATTTGAAGGGATTAAATATTAATATTTTCAATTAGGTTTTTTTTCTAGTAGCTCTTAATGGAATTTTTCTTGATTAAGTTTGAATGATGAGATTTTAAAGATTTATTTATAGATACGAAATATGACATGGGAATAAAGTTTTAGAGAAAATGACAAGGTATTGTGTAAAGTGCAAGAAATAATTATGTATGGCTTGTTTAAAGGATGGATGGATGGATGGATATTTCTGGTAGCTCTTAATGGACTTTTTGCTTATTAAGATTGAAAGATGAAGTTTTATTGCCAATAGATAAAAGTTGAGATTACAGGATGAAGAGAGTTTTGGTTGAAATATTAGAGAATTTATTAAGTTTATAAATGTTTATACTTATCTTAATTAAGGGAAAGGGTTTTTTTACTTTCCTTTTTACAGTATATATTTTCCCTTCCCCTCCTTTTCCCTTTTGCACTTTCTATTTTTCTTATTTATGTTCTCCTTTGTATTAGTTTCTTACCTGTAATTTAACACTTCAATAAAAATTATTTAGAAAATCTCAGCCTTGCATATATATTTAAAAAGTGACATATATGAGAGGTAGGGAAATTGGTGGGAAAAGTGGTTGCATTGTAGCTCCAGAAGGTCCTGGATGAAATGGATTATGTGGACCCCTTCCAGTCAGGTTTCAGGCCATGTTATGGGACAGAAACAGCATCTCTTGAGGGATATGGGCAGTTTAGAAACATGATAAATACTGTAAATAAATAAATAAATAAATAAATAAATGGTTGCGCCTGTAAATGGTCCCTGGCGAAAGCATGATGGGGGTAGCGCATCCATCCTTGATCTCCTTAACCTCTTAGCGGCTTTCAGTACCATTGACTATAGTATCCTCTTGAGCTGACTAAGGGGTAGTCAGTTGGGGCTGGGTGGCCCAGTATTGCACTGGTTCAATCCCTTTCTCCAAGGGCCAGTCCCAATCTCAGTTGATAGGGAGCAAGCAGTCCAGCCCATGGCCACTACTTTGTGGAGTACCACAGGGCTCACAGTCTCTGTTCCTTTTTAACATCTACATGAAACTGTTGGACGAGATCATCTGACATCATGGGATGGAATGTCAGCATGCTGATGATACCCAGCTTTATACCTCCATCCCCCGTGATCCAGGCAAGACTGCCATTTTTCAGTGCCTGGAGGCTATAGGAGTCTGGATGGGGGGGGGGGGAACAGGCTTCAGTTGAACCCTGGCAAGACAAAGTAGCTTTGGGTGCAAAGGACCTTAGGATCCAGTTTATCATATTTAGTTCTGGATGGGGTTGCACTACCCCAAACAAACCCAGAATGCGACCTGTGGGTTCTCCTGCACTCGCTACTCCTGCTCTAAGAGCAGGTGGCAGTCATGGCCAGGAGGACCCTTGTGCAACTTTGCTTTGCCTGCCATTTGCACCCTTAATGGATTGTAAGGACCTGTGCATAGTCACTTATGCCCTTTTATTTCCCAGTTGGATTATTGCAATGTGCTCTACATGGAGCTACCCTTAAAGAGCAGTCGGAAGTTACAGCTGATATAAAACGCAGCAGTTTCTATAACACCATTGTTGTGCAAACTGCATTGGTTATCAGTTTGCTTCTGGGTCCAATTCAAGGTGTTATTACCTTTAAAGTCAGAGGTGGTATTCAGCCAGTTCGGACCTGTTCGGGCAAACTGGTAGTGGCCATTTGGACCAGTTTGGAGAACCGGCAAATACCACCTCTGGTTGGCCCCACTCTCCCGCCCCCGCCGTTCCCTGTCCTATATTCCCTTTGTTTTTAGCTCAGCTCATTTGCGCGGCAGAGCAGATTGCCGCGCCTCAGCTGAGCTAAGCAACAGCTCAGCTCACCAGCGCTGACACCGAGGGCGGTCTTTGAGTGCTGCCACGTTTTCAAGCAGTGCGTGCGAGCCAAGCGTGCGCTCACATTTTTGGTGCTGCTGGGTGAACCCTAGGTAAATTATGTGAATCCCACCCCTGTTTAAAGTTCTATATGGCTTTGGTTCAGGGTATCTGAGGAGCCATTTCACCCCAATGGGACTAACCTGCCCCAATTGAGCCAGTAGAAAAGGCCTGCTACAGACCCTGTCTGCTAAGGAATTCCAGCAGGCGGGGGTCAAGGAGAAAAGCCTTTTCTGCTGTGCTTCCGATCCTGCCCTGTCGAACACACTGCACTGGAGGTGAAAACTGCCCCCATTCTTTCAGCCGTCTCGAAGATTATTAAAACTTGCTTTTTCGCCACTTGGCTTGGAGCCTGAGGGGCGCTCACTGCTGGAGGTGGTTGATAGGGTAAGACTTCATGCCTGGACTGTCCCCGCAACTTTATTGTTTGTAATTAAACCCTTTCATATTACATTGGTTCAGTTTCCCTTACTGTATTTCATATACATCTGATGCAATTATTAGCTTTGTTAATATAGATTTGCATTCTGTAGCTGTACATACTGTTTATGTAATTTTTTTCTCTTGAAGCTGAGGCCAGTCTTGGTGCTGATGACCTATATGATGAAAGAGGATGTCAGTGTGATGTATCAGTAGAAGATCTAACTCCAGCACTTAAAACAGTTGTCCGAGCTATCAGGTAAGAAAAATGCACACTTAAGACGCACTCCTGTTGATCTCATTAGCATAGTCTAACACTACATGTAAGACTTTTCAGAAACAGATAATATTAACAAAAGAACTGAACGGGGTTGGACAAGACATGACCATTAAGTTCCCTTCCATTGCTAAGAATCTGTGATTATATGATGCACTGAACATCACTTATACATTGATGTGGAAACTGAATTTACTATATATCAGACCTGGGCACTTTACAGCCTCCCAGGCCATATCCAGCCACATCCCTGTCTGGCCAGTGGTAGCAGCGGTGGCTGGGTGGGGTGGCAGCAGTTGTGGGCCATCGGTGTGATGGTGGCGTCAGGCAGGGCAGCAGTGGAGGGCCGGGTGTCAGTGCAGCATGCGGGACGGAGTGGCAGCCCTCCACAACGGTCCCAATTTCTTATGTGGCCCCATGGAAAAATTAATGTACCCCGGTACATTATACTAGCTAAGATAGTGGATGTTGTATCAATTCATTCCACCTTGCTTACATGATCAATAAAACAGGCACTTATATAATTATATTCAATGTAGAGGTGGCGCAGTGGTTAGAGTGCAGTACTGCAGGCTACTTCAGCTGACTGCTAGCTGCAGTTCGGCAGTTCAAATCTCACCGGCTCAAGGTTGACTCAGCCTCCTATCCTTCCGAGGTGGGTAAAATGAGGACCCAGATTGTTGGGGGCAATATGCTGACTCTGTGAACCGCTTAGAGAGGGCTGTAAAGCACTGTAAAGCGGTATATAAGTCTAAGTGCTATTGCTATTGCTAATGTAAAAGACTTGAGAAGATATATGTCATGACTGATTTCCTCCTTTTTCCTTTTCTACGATTATTAAGCTGAATCAAGCAGCCAAGCCTTTCAAGATTGCTCTTATTTCAATGAGTGGAAATTATATTCAGGGACTCTATTTTAGAAGTTTTAAAAATCAGTGGCAAAAAGTAATTAAATAAAAATTCTGGTAGTTTAAATAAGGATGTGAGTAATGATTAATGATTAATAAGAAATTCAATCCATAAATAAACTTACATCTTAGCGATGGCTTAGCAGTTAAAGACGCGGAGCTTGTCAGCTGGAAAGCTGAAAGCCCAGGTTCGAGACCCAAGCGCCACACAACGGGGTGAGCTCCTGCCCACTAGCAATTCAAAAGCTTGCGTGAGTAAATAAATAGGTACCATTTTGGTGGGAAGGTAACAGTGTTCCATGCACCTCGGCATACTGTATAGTCATGCTAGCCACATGACCACAGAAGTGTCTTCAGACAATAATGGCTCCCTTGGCTAAGAAACACCGCCCCCTAGAGTCGGACATCACTGGACAGGGGAAACCTTTACCTGTATCTTAGGAAACAAACATTTCAGGAGCATTATGATGCATGTAAAAACATTAGAGTCAAACCACTTTGGTTTGGCTTATTGATAGTGCTGGAGACAAAGGCAGGCCCAAAGAGAGAAGGGATTATAGTCCTTTTGAACAGATTTATGCAAATTAAAGTATATGTGAGATTGGATCAGAGGTGGGTTCCTCCCGGTTCGCACCAGTTCTATAAAACCAGTAGTAAACTGCTGTTGACATCACGGAGCCGGTTCTGTCGGTGCCGGTCCGTGGACGCCACCATCTTTTTTTCGGATTATTATTTTTTGGGGGGGGGGGAATTTTTTGCTGGTTTTTGCTTCTGCACATGCGCAGAAGCCGAGGTTTTGGCACTGTGCATGCACCGCCATCTTGTTTTCTGCTTTTTTTTTTTTTTTGCTATTTTTTGCTTGTTTTTCTTCTGTGCATGCACAGAAGCCGAGTTTTCGGCACTGCGCATGCGCGGCTGTGCAGCGCGGCCACGCAGTGCGCAATGCACGCGCAGCCACGCAGTGCGGAGGAAGCATACCGGCGGCGAGGTAAGTTAGAACCCACCCCTGGATTGGATACAGCAGCAAGGTATTTGATTGGATGTAATATTTCACAATTCACATGCCTAATGTGATCAGTGAAGCTATTAGGGTACAGGTAGTCCTAAGTTTACAACCATTCATTTAGCAATCATTTGAAGTTACGACAACACTGAAAAAAAATGATTTATGACCAGGGGTCTCACAGCTTCCCTTGCAGAATCTGATTGAATGGTTTGAGATATATTTAAAACGAGTAAGAATAAAAGTTTTTAGATCTCTACATGATTTTCTCTCATGCTATAGCAGTACTGCATTCATTCTTCAAGGTAAGAATGTTCATAGAAGTTAATTGGGAAGGTCTTGCCAACTATTTGGAGGGTTTGCTCAGGCATATTAATTATCAAAGCAATTACAGATGTTAATATCTTAAATACTTTTTGCATGGTTGTCAGTCAAAGAAAAATCTTGTTCAGTGTATACGGTATTTTGAATGTAACCCCATCAGAATTAACTATTGTCAGCTTTTTAAATGTATAAAAGATAGATGAATTACTGATTTGAGATAATATTGCTTCTATAGAATCATGAAATTTCACGTTGCCAAAAGGAAGTTTAAAGAAACTTTACGTCCCTATGATGTCAAAGATGTCATTGAACAGTACTCAGCAGGTCACCTGGATATGCTGTGTAGAATTAAAAGTCTTCAGTCTCGGTAAGAGGACAAAAAAGTCCTTTTATAAAGGAGTCTCTCATGTAAAATCCTTTTGTAGTATCACATAAACTGAGTCATATATTTCAAGACACTTAATTTTTTTGTGGTAGTCATATTTCTTTTTTTTTTCATATTTCATTTTCATTTTTCATATAGTAGTCATATATTTCATTCTGTTTATGTCCAGAATGTGAGAGCCGTAACATCCTGGACATAAACTGTTTCAACTTCTTCCCTCAAGAAGACGCTATAGGGCCGTGATGGCGAACCTATGGCACACGTGCCAGAGGTGGCACGCAGAACCCTCTCTGCTGGCATGCACGCCGTCGGCCCAGGTCAGATCTCCGTGGCGTTTCTTTCGTGAGCTTCTGTTTCCCTGCAAACAACGAAACAGAAGTTCATGAAAGAAAAAGATCTTGCCACGCTGCCGGTGTTGGGATGCCCCGCCTCCCACCAGCCCACTGTTCTTCGGGTCTCTGCTGTGCATGTGCGCATGTCTGTGCATATGCACATCCGTGCGCGTACAAGTTTGTGCATGCGCATGTTTGCACACACACACACACACACCCCTTTCAGTTTGGGCATGCGTGCGCGTGCAGTTTGGGCACTCGGTGTCTAAAAGGTTCGCCATCACTGCTATAGGGCATTGCACGCCAAAACAACCACAAGGCACAAAGGTGGTTTTTCCCCCATGCCATCACTCTGCTAAACAACTAATTCCCATAACACTGTCTTATGCCCTGGGATGTCAAATCACCTAGTAGGGCCGTATTACTACCGGTATTACTATTATTATTATCCTTCTCATCTTTCCTATTACCTATTTCCTTAGCTTCATATGACTATAACTTTGTTGTTTGTATCCCATGATTTATGTTATTGCTTTTATTAAGTATCCTATTATGATTTATGTTGATTGATTATTTAGTACTCTATGACTTCACTGAGTGTTGTATCTTATGATTTATGTTGATTGTATTTTATTATTATGATCACGATTTATCACTTGTTGCTTGTATATACACTGAGAGAGTATGCCCTGGAGACAAATTCATTGTGTGTCCACTCATATTTGGCCAATAAAGATTTCTATTCCATTCCAATCTGTCTTTTCC
>QLTV01003139.1:0-34075 GCA_003457575.1 Thermophis baileyi | reverse complement strand
TTCTATTCTATTCTATTCTATTCTATTCTATTCTATTCTATTCTATTCTATTCTATTCTATTCTATTCTATTCTATTCTATTCTTTTTCCTTGCTGTGCCCTTCTTTCCTACAACCTGATTTATATCCACTAAAACGTTTTTAGTATTATTAACCTTTATCAACTCTGACCACTGGAAAGCTGCAAGTTGATTTTGGCAGTTCCTTCCGAGCATATTCAGAGAAAAAACCTGACAACATCAATAATTCATCTGTAACAGAGTATTGTATACAGCAGAAACAAATACATTTGTTAGTCTTGGTCACATTTAGATAAATTATTTAGATTACATACATACATTTAGAAATGACCACAATGGAAAGTATTAAAATAGTCATGTTAATATGTTTGCCCTAAATAAAAATCTAAGTATACGTTTGCCCAATAGTTAAAAATATATTTTACTTAGGCCCCCAAATTATTGCCTTTTGAAGCCTTTTATGCATATTTCTATATTTAATTATCTGCAGGGTTGATCAGATTCTTGGAAGGGGACAAATTACCACTGATAAAAGAAGTCGAGAGAAAAATACTGCAGAGAATGAGACAACTGATGACCTCAGCATGTTAGGGCGTGTAGTCAAGGTGGAAAAACAGGTAATGCAACTTAAAAGAGCATGAGGCTTCCTTATATTACTGAACAAAAATTTTAAGAATAAAATTCATTGTTAATATTTGCTAGCTAATTTCCATTTTTTCATACAATAATATGACTGTACAAAATTATTTTAGTGAACTCCAAAATGTCAGTGGCATTTTGCATAATTTTATCATTGTACTATTATTATGAAATATACACAGAATAAATCTGGATGGCTGCAATTCATATTTTACATGATACAAAGAAATATCTCATGAATTTGCATGATTTTAGTATAATTTATTAGGGGTTGGTTGGAATAAATGACAACTTGAACCATTTATTTTTCATAAAAATTATCTTTTGCAAAAAAAAAATCATGTAATAATTGAACAAAATTCTAATTTTTCTTTGCAATATATTATTTTGTGATTAAAGATAGTCATTTTTTTATATATATTTTTTTCTTTACTATATTCTTTTTTCTTTTTTTCTTTTTATTTTCTCTTCCTTCTATATATATATATATACACACACACACACACACACATACATACACATACATACATACTGTATATATATATAATTGCATATCACTATATCATACATGATGAAATATGTACTGTAGGTTACAAATGTTATTTTAATGGCATGAATCTTAGTTTATGAACATCAACGATCCTAAATAATTTTTTCTTCTTCTATCTCTAGGTCCAATCTATTGAATCAAAATTAGATTCATTACTAGACATTTATCAACAGGTTTTGAAGAAAGGATCTGTGTCTGCATTGACTTTAGCTTCGTTTCAAATGCCGCCTTTTGAATGTGATCAAACCTCTGGTTATCAGAGTCCAGTAGATAGTAAAGATTTGTCTAATTCTGCTCAGACTAGTGGATCTGTTTCCAGATCAACCAGTGTCAACATGCCATGTGGCCTACAGCTTATATTGACACCAAATGAATTCAACACTCAAGCTTACTATGCCTTTAGTCCAACTATGCATAGTCAAGCCACACAGGTGCCAAGCGATGGATCTGTAACTCTGTCCACTAATAATGTACTAAACCAAATAAACCAGACATCTAGACCAACAGCACCCACTACATTACAGATACCCCCCTTTTCATCAGTAAAGCATATCAATAGGATGGAGCCTATTAATTTTATTCCTGTTAACACACAGGAAAATACTTCTGATGTCACCACTTGCCTTGTTGCTTCAAAGGATAATGGACAAAGTGCACAGTCCAGTGTGACAAAGGATCTTTCATGGAGGAAAAGCCTTGACACAGAGAGTGAACCTCTAGTCTCTGTGAAACCAATGGTACAAATGGATATAGGAAAATCACTGTCAGTACAAAACCTTATACAGTCAACAGCTGAAGAACTGAATCTACAGATTTCTGGAAGTGATACCAGTAGTTCAAGAAGTAGCCAAGAACTATATAGCAAATGGAGGGAATCAAAATTATTTATAACTGATGAAGATTTGGAAACAGAGAGAGAAAATGAAACTTTTGAAGCCATTACCCACCCATTAGTGGAAACAACTCTCTCTACTGACTCTCTAAGGACTGGAATGTCAAGATCATCTCAAAGTATTTGCAAGCCAGGAGACAGCACAGATGTTCTCAGCCTTCCTCATGTCAAACTTAAATAACATTTTGTTGGTTTTGTTCAAAGCTAAGTAATCCTTTCAATCATACATATCAAGGCATGGACATTTTGAAAACCCTTTAATTATTATTTTTTTAAAATAAATTAGTCCGGAAGAAAGGCACTTGTATGAGTCCATATATTTTAGTTGCATGTAAATGCATGTGTAGATGATGGGAAAAAAATATTCTAATTTATACCTACAGTACACTGGCATTTTCATTTAGTACAGCAGGTATAAATGAGTTACCAACGAAATTCATGTTAGTTTTATTAAACATTTGGAAACCATTGAGTTTCTACAGCTCATAAGTAAATTTCAAATAATAGGAAAGTAATTTTGCCACTGGTTAAAATAAAAGCTATTTATGACCTGAATTAGATCATACCTATGTTTACAAGGGGGAGGGAGGGTGTACTATTTGCAGCTGCTAGTAAGAAAAACCCACAGTATGAGATTAGAAATGGCTGCTAGTTGCAAGCTAAAATTATTCAGCTATTTTAGAAGAATTTTGATTTCTATATTCACTTGAAGGTGTAGGTACAGGATTGAATCAAAATATTTTGCACAGCACTTTTTTAGGTTTTTGTGACTGAATTATTACTACTACTACTACTACTACTACTCCTTCTTTACCTTGTCCTTCTATGAACTGTTCAAAATTCCAAATCATCCTGGTTGATCTTCGGAGTGAAATTTTCTCTCTAACTTTCTAAATTCATAGATGATCTCCTTGTGAATCTTAACTATCTGTCAGAAATTCTGCAAGAAATAGATGCTTCCTGAATGTAATTATTATTTAAATTATTTTCTGTGGCTGAATGATAGCACAATGGAAGTTAGCAAAAAGAGAAAGTAATGGATGAAATGGGGAGATAAAAGAAAAATGGTACGTAAGAAAGGAAATAGTAATTATAATACAATTATAATTACAACAAGATTAGATAAATAATTTGTTTAAAAATGAACATGTGCAGGATCAGGTGAGGCCTAAAGAACATGGAAAAGGGACGCAGAACCTTATAAATTAAAGACTGTTTATCTCTCCCCTCATAAAAAAAAAGTCTGGTAATCCAACTGATCTGATGGTGCTGAACATTACCTGTCAGGTATGTATTGACAAGAGCTGAAAGTCTGGTCTAGTTTTAGTATAAGAAATTAAAAACTAGTGCCTCCTCCAAATATATTTCTAGGACTCTCTTCCCAAATCCAATCCGTACTAATCTGTGATACAGCTTTGAACAAAGAGAAGATTTTTGTTCTTCTTCCAAACTCTCCTTTTACTCCTGACAAATACCAGGAAACAATACTAAACAAAATTACAATTTCATAGCTCTATGTTGCCACTGAATTATTTTAAGAGCCTAATGGTGTTCCAATTGCTCTTCCCTACTGATAGCCAGATTTGCTACTGTATTAATTGTTGATGTTCACACACATCCCCAAAGTATGTCATGAGCAAGATATCTTCATATGCTCTCAATTGCAGAGGCATTCCACAGACTGAAGAGTGCTATTAGCTCAGTGTCTTGAGTCAGTCCTGCTCTGAAAGTGAAGTTATACATCAAAATATCACAAGAGTCTTAATCATGATTAAATGCTGCAGATCGTGCTGCAAAATTGAATTGTTTACTCCATTAATTTTTTTTCTGCCTCTTTTTATATAGATAAACTGTCTGGATGTTAACGATCTTATTCTGTGAAAGTACTCATAAATTGTAAAGTGTTTGTACTATTTTCCTTCATATAAAGATGATGAATGCTATTCGAGTTTTGGTTTGGTCAAAGCTCATACGGGGATAATTTCGAGGGGAAGGGTCTTGAAGCACATGGATAGTCTTTCATTTCTCACAGAATATTTTATTTTATCATTTCAGTCTTAAAAGTTGATGGTGGCAGCATATTCCGCAACATTTATAGTAGAAACAGTTCCTGGATGCCTCCGAACTAAGTTGTCCTTTTTCAATTGATTCTGTCTACTCCAGCCGCCATACCAAATGAAAGAAGGGCATTGGTAAATTGTATACAAGTAGTCCTTGACTTACATCTATAATTTCCATTGCAAGCAAGGTGGTTGTTAAAAGAGTTGCACCCAATTTTATGACCTTTTCTGCTACAGTTGTTAAGTTAAACACACAGTCATTTAAGGGTGCCGTTTCCCCCATTGATTTTGCTTATTGGAAAACAATTAGGAAGATCGTAAATGGTGATCACATGAGCACAGGGTATTGCAACGGTCATAAATACATGTAGGTTGCCAAGCACCTAAATTTTGATAAATGGCCAGTGGGGGATACTGCAATGGTTGTAAGTGCGAATACCAGTTGTAAGTCACTTTTTTCAGTGCTATTGTAACCCTGAACAGTCACTAAATGAATGGTTGTAAGTCAAGGTCTACCTGTAATATGGCTGTTTATAGGGATGAACAGTCTCCGCCTCTCCTCCCTTGTGAAACTTGAACCTACAGCAACTCGTTCCCTTCTCAAATCTGGCAAATCTACCAAAACTACTTCCAGATAGGGGTTTATGTGCTGTGTGTCCTGCCAAAGATATTTAAAAATATGGCCCTTCCCTCTTTCAATGTTTTATAGTGCCTTTTTATGCTTTATGTGTATTAGCCTAAATTTGCATTAATTAGAGCTTATCAGAAGAGCTAATGCTAAGGAACAAGGCAATCAACCCATTCAGTGAGAAGTTTCCCTTTCTAAAAATACAATTGAGAGAATTAGCCTGCCATACAGTATATCTGCATGGACACCAGCATTCAAACAGAGCTCCATTTCCAGTGTCAGCAAAGTAGTTTGTAGTTTGGTGATTCTCTGCTATTGTTGCCTTAATTAAAAGACAGGACTGAGTCTTCATAATGTTAATTATAATGCTGTTTGTGAAACTGAATGGCTCTTCAAGAGACACCAATCAGGAATATCTTTACAAACTTACAGCTAGCATTTATATTACCCCAGCCCCTTGTTCACAGGAAGATTTTACAGATAATGTTCCAAAAAAAATAATTTGCTTTTTTTTATACTGCTAAAGGTTTTTTTAATGAATATATGTAAATTTTAACCTGAATATTAAATAAGAGAATAATGTTTCCGATGGAGGCTGGAATTCTTATACGTACCGTAGTTGGAAATACTGACTATAATAAATGTGCAGCTAGGAATAAAGTGGGGAACAAAGTCAGTATTTCCACTAATATTCTAAAAGCTTTACAGTATATCTTACAATGCATTGCTGCATAAGAAGCTATAAAATGGGAAAAATCTAACCTTTAAAAACAACTTGGGGATTACAATATATATCAAAGATGCGGGTCTTAATCAATCCAAGCCACTTCCAGAGGCTGACTGCTATCTGTAAGGAAGTGCAATGCACCACTCTGCAGTGCAGAATAAACTGGCCCTGAATCATTTGGGGTGAGTCTGGAGGCCTGGTGAGGAAGTTCTACACCCTTGATGTATACAAATCTTTTAATTTTACTGAATGTATCTTTCAGCTTTACTAGGTAGACCAGACAGGATGCAGGACCAGATGATGCTAATTCTACTATATTATAAAGCAGAGGTCTTCAAACTTGGCAACTTTAAGACTTGTGGACTTCAACTCCCAGAATTCTCCAGCCAGCTATGCTGGCTGGAGAATTCTGGGAGTTGAATATATATTGAAATAAATAAATGGGTAACCACAAGGTCACGATCAATAAAACCAAACTCTATAAAGCAGAGGTCTTCAAACTTGGCAACTTTAAGACTTGTGGACTTCAACTCCCAGAATTCTCCAGCCAGCTATGCTGGCTGGAGAATTCTGGGAGTTGAAATCCACAAGTCTTAAAGTTGCCAAGTTTGAAGACCTCTGTTATAAAACAACATTAGCAGAGTCTTCAGCAAGTCTTAAAGTGCAATTCTCCCTTCGTCTTCTTTGCAGCAAGAAACCAGGAACTCTCCTCCGAGCCTCTTGCATAACCCATTATCCAGTTGCAGACTATGCTGCCTCTCATTCCCTAGGCAGTGTTCCTTGGCCCATTCTTCCAAGGTCTTTTCCATATACCTTTTACAATATAGTATTCCTTGCTTGAAGAGGGAATCGAATAGTTTTTATTACATTCTTACAAATATTTATTTTCTTCTGGTCTATATTTTTATTTAAATATGAATAGCATTTTCCGTTGTAAGGCAAAGATCATACACTTTTACTAACACTGGTCAACTCTTATCGACTGCTGTCATTAAATAGCGTGACAGATACTTAACTGTCTTCTGTGACTAGGCAAATTATTTTCTCTTAGAATGTGCTATATCTGGATTCAGCCTTAGTCCTAAATAAATATTCCTATTTGTTTCCTCAACATAAAGAGTTGTGCCCATTTAAAGTATAAAAGTTAAAACTATTATTTTTGCTAAGCGTATCTTTAATCTGAAAATGTTGGTATTCCAATTATTTCCTGAGGAAAATTAATACTTATGTCACATATGTCACATTGACTCTGAACATTAATGTACAGAATACCAAACAGGGATAAAGGGAATAAACTTTTTTTACAAAACACTGAAAAACGTAGAATTTAGGAGACAAAGAAAATATGTAAGCAAAAGAATAAAGAAAGCTGAAGCCCCTTTTCTTCTATTTGAGCAACAGTGAGTTAAACGGGACTTATTTCATAGAGTGTACATTGTAGACAAATATGTAGAATGACAACCAGCTGAATTGTTCTTGCTGAGACATTATAATAAAATATGGTAATTAAGCAAAAAGACCAATAAAGGAGAATATTTGTAGCTCAGGGTTGAAATTAGGGGTCCTTGGTGCTCTCTGAGCTTGCTTGTTTTCTTGCAGACGTTTTATTACCCAAACAAGGTAACATCATCCTCCTAGGAAGGAGTGGCAAGCCACCAGTTTATATTCTGGTGGCTTGCCCTGACAGTGGTGGTGGTGGTTTTAGAGATTCTTTGGTTGGGCTGTTTATTGGCTTCTTTGGCAGATCCTTGATTGGATATTGTTTACTTGATTGTTGGTCTGATGTTAACCTTGGAGTTAATCTATGCTGATCTGGGTGCTGATTGCTGGTGGAGAAGTGCTTGGTCTTTTTTGTTCCCTTTTTGGATGGTTGATTATCTCTTTTGCATAGTCTACAGATGTTGTTAATGTGTATCTGTCTATTGATGGCTAATTTGTCAGAGTGCAAGGCTTCTAGAAAGAACCACAGAACCTTCAATAACACTTTTAAAGGAATCTTCTCTTTACTAAAGAAAAAAACAACTCGCTACCCTTCCTGGACATTCTGATCAGCAGAGACCACAATGGCAAACTAGAAACACAGGTCTACAGAAAAACCACTCAGGTGCTCTACTACCAAAGCAACAACCCAATCTCCCCCAAGAAAAGCTGTGTAAGGACTTTATTTAGACGAACCCAAATACACGCAACCCGGAACAGCAGAAAAAGAAAACAGAGCATCATTACAGCATATTCCAACAAAATGGACATCCATGCAACTTTTTGATAAAGTCCCTGACCACTCAACCCAATACAGCACAACCAGGGGTGAAATTCAAAATTTTTCCCTACTGGTTCTGTGGGCGTGGCTTGGTGGGCGTGGCAGGGGAAGGATACTGCAAAATCCCCATTCCCTCCCCACTCCAGGGGAAGGATACTGCAAAATCCCCATTCCCTCCCCACTCCTGGGGGAAGGATATTGCAAAATCTCCATTCCCACCCCACTCTGGGGCCAGCCAGAGGTGGTATTTGCCGGTTCTCCTCAAATTTCTACTCAAAATTTCCGCTACCAATTCTCCAGAACCTTTCAGAACCTGCTGAATTTCACCCCTGAGCACAACTAACACAAACCCTAAAAAGAATTACACCAAGAATATCTCAGAAACAGACTACTACAACCATCTGGAATCAGCATAGCACACAAGCCAATTAAAGCCCTTCAAAACATCTTAAGCAAACCAAAAGATCCAGCAATCCTAGAAGAAAAAACAGGAGTCATCTACAACATACAATGTAATGACTGCAACAACCACTATGTAGGACAAACACACAGAAGACTGGCAGAACGCATCCATGAACACCAACTAGCATCAGAAGCCATGATGAAAAAAATTTAATTTCACAATATATAGACAGATTTAATCATAGTTTCAGTTGGGAAAATGTGACCATCCTAGACCAAGCCAAGTCCAAAAACACCATGGAATTTCTAGAAGCCTGGCACTCTGACAAATTAGCCTCAATAGACACCTAGACATTAACAATGTCTATAGAGATAATCAACCAGCCAAAAAGGGAACAAAAAGATCCAAACACCTCTCCACCAGCAATCAACACCCAGATCAGCATAGATTAACTCAAAGATTATCATCAGATCAACAATCAAATAAACAATACCCCAATCAAGAAACTGCCAAAGAAGTCAAATAAGGCAGATGTTTGGAATAGGGGATTAATTTTATTTCTGCTCACCATCTCACTGATAAATATTTTATTGGGATTCTGATTGATTACAACATCAAGATTGCTGTAACTTTTTAAATTGTTGAAGAGTATTTACAAAGTTCCAACCATTTAAATTTGTATTTATTTCCATAAGCAAAAAGCCACTGGTAATGCCATAAAGTGCAGGCCTGGCCCAAACAGAGCAATGAAAGCGATTGTCTAAGAATGATAAAATATACAGGACATTTCCACTGATGTTAGAATGGCTTCAACCATCACAATAAAATACAGTGTTCATTGTAATTACATGATAAAATGTCCATATTATTGTTAATAAAATTGATTTTAAATACTATGATTAATGTATTGTATTATCTTTAAGAAACAGTAGCAAAGCCTGTGGCCTAAATTCATGTGTTTGAATGAGTTAATCTGTTAGCTGTGTGGCTGAACTAAGAATACGTTTAAAAAATTCTTGGCTAGTGGCTGCGGTTTGGGAATCTTCTAAACCTAATAGAGTGCAGAAAAGAAAGAAAAGGTAAAAGAAAATAGGGGGGGAAAAATCCAAAGATGTGGCTTCTGATCATCTTTAAAAGTTACAAATGGAGTTATAAATATACCTCCATCTTTAGTTACATTATTCTCTTCTTCCTATAATCTATTCTATCTAATCATCAAAACTATAAATCATACGTTTATTTTTTCCTGTTTCACACAAAAAGTCCATAAAGGGTTTCCAGTCAGCAATAAACAAACATATTGGGGGTTTTTTTCTGATCACATAAGTCAATTTGGCCATCATCTTCTCCAACTGTTCTTCCATTATAGTGTGGGAAGTACACCCCAAAGGACAGTGCCAGGAACCATTAGAGCAGTGCCAAAAGACTTAAGCCAGCCCTTCCCCTTTAAGAAAACCAAGAAGCACCAGCTGAAACAGAGCAGCCTGCTGTTAGGAAAGTAACAAAATCTGACCACAGAAACACTTAAGTAGAGCCATTAAGATAAGGGGAATCAGGCTAAAAATAAACTCTCCAAGGTAAACTGAAACTCCCTTTTCCCTGCCCCTGACATGATTAAACCCCAAGGACAGGAAAAACAAAAGACCTGGGACCAAGATTAACCCAGTAAAACAAAACCCAGGGCAATCAGAAACACATCAAAACCCATCAAGCTGCAGGAGCTTCAAAGTGGAATTAAGCATAAAAGGCTCAGATTCACACTCCAAAGGTGCTTGCAAGCCAGGAACGCTCCAGCTATGTCACTTTTTGCTTCTTGCCTTTCTACATTAAAAGAATTCCAATTTCTGGCAGCTGGCTTCTGCATCCATTTCTTCTCAGCGTCTGTGGTGTGCCCCAGTTGGGAATGAACTGGGGAAATTTCTTCCAACAATTGGTATCTCTGAGAAAGATGACCAATTTAGAAATAGGAAACATAAATAGAAATAAATTGCCAAATCTTTCCATCTTTCTGCACACAATAATCTTGCTGCAGTTATCATATATAAAACCAAAGTTCCATGACTTTTTTCCAACTGCTTGTCCATCAGTTTCAAAGAAAGACCTTTGATTTCAATATTAATTTGAAAATTCTCTGGCTCAGTGTATGTATTTGAATCCAGAATTTTCTAACATTATTATATGTCCACCAAACATGAGAAATATCCGTTCATGTTTCACATTTCCAACATAAATTTGAAGTGCCTTTATACATTTTAGACATTTTTTCTGGTGTTATATAACAACAGTATATAATTTTATTAAAATTCTCCGTAATATAATACAATGTAAATTTCGATCCTTTTAACCACATATTTTCCCATTCTTCAATCTGTATATTATAACCAAAACATTTAGCCCACTTTATCATATTTTTTCATTTGTTCTGTTTAAAATTTCAATAAAAGTTTATACATTTTAGTAATTACGTTTACCATCTGTACTGAATTCTATTTCAAACTCAATTATAATGTTCAAAACCATAAACACTACTTTAAATCTAATAACTGTAAATAAGAAAACCACTGGCAACTATATCCCTCTGCCACCAGTTCTTCCCTTGATTTTATTTGGTATCCTCTTGACAAAATTCTATTATTTCACAATATTTAGCCATTTCTGTTTGCCTATTATTTCTTGTTGATAAGGAATTTCTTGTCCTGAGAGCCACATGGGTATTTTTGGGCACAACCTGGACAAAAAAAGGACAGTCCATATGCCTATCTATACTTTAGTAAATCATCTTTGATAAAATCGTATTTTCCCCAGAAATTTTATATTTAGCATATTTGAAAAACAAAGAGCAATTCTAGTTGAGTGACTAGCTGAGTGAAGTTCACTCATAACTTACTGTCATTCATTCATTATTGCATTTGTCTAGAAAAGCTGCATAGCAATATAGTTAAAATACTTGACATCCACATCTTTGGTTCTGATGCCCTTACGGTCTTTTGAAACTCCAGAAATTATATGCAATAACTTTATTATATTTAAATTCAAACATAAATTTGAACAACATACTAATAAATTGGAATAGTACTTCAAACCCCTTCAAACTGAACACAAATATAATTTCAGAATGACTGTGTCACGTAGGAATCTTGAGAAAAATGAAATTAACTTTTAATGATTATTATGTATTGAATCATGTTTCCAACATACTTCATGAGTTCAACAGGGCTAAAAATATTTTGCTGCTAATTTTTGTTTCTACACAGTGTCTGATGCATCTCACAGTGTCCAACAAAGGTCAGCCAGCATTAAAGAATTCCAGTTGCCTTGATATTTTCTATTGTGGCAATATCCACGTGAAACTTTTCATTACAGACTGCATCTAGATTTTTGGGAAAGAAGTGTGAATGCAGTAAATGAATCTTCAGTGACATGTGCACTTCCAAATCTTATATACTGTAAGATGTTTGTCGGTCAGTTGAATGTAGTTTGGTGCTCTGTAGTTGCCAAGAAAATTCTCAATGACATCCTTGAATGCTTTCCAGGCAATTTTCTCTGGTCCCACTAATAGAACATCAAAGTACTTGAATGGCCATTTCTTTTTAATGTAATGCGACTCTCTTGTACGGCTGTCCCATTCACATACAGTATGTAACAGTACAAGAAGTCCTCGACTTACAACCACAATTGAGCCCAAAATTTCAGTTGCTAAACGAGACAGTTAAGTGAGTTTTTCTCCATTTTACAACCTTTCTTGCCACAGTTGTTATATGAATCATTGCTGATGTTAAGTTAGTAACACAGGTGTAAATTGAATCTGGCTTCCCGACTGACTTTGCCCATCAGAAGGTCGCAAAAAGTGATCACATGACCCTGGGACACTGCAACCGTCATAAATATGAGCCTGTTGCCAAAAGCCAGAATTTTAATCACATGACCACGGGGATGCTGCAACGGTCCTGTGAAAAACTGTCATAAGTCATTTTTTTTCAATGCTGTTGTAACTTCAAATGGTCACTAAACAAATGGTGGTAAGTCAAGGACTATCTGTATACTACTTGGTATACCTGAGCTGCATTCCAAGTAGCAGAGCTTATTAGCTCACAGCTTTTTCATTTCCCCCCCTTTTTTCTAGAATTTTTCCCTCTCATTTTTTCCTGCATGTAGTTTAATATATTCTTTACTTTTTTCTTCATTATATAGTTTTTTTTTAAGTTAGTTACGTTCTTTCTTATAATAAGAAACCTAGCTTTCTTCTAAGGTTAAGTTTCTTTCCTATTATAACAATAATATTATTATATTGCTATTTAGTTTCTATATAGTGCCATAAACTATAGGTATTTTAAAGATATTTTAATTGCAATATTTTGAAATTTATTTTTTTAAATGAAGAAAAAAGATCTGCATATACTGTACAGGACACTGCATGTGTCCTACTGCCCTGAATGAGGAAATTGGTTTGAAAGATTATATCCTATATGAGAAATCAAGAACACACAGCAAGCCTACTAGTAAACTGTCTCTCCACATTCTTTTTAATTAATATATCCTCATAACTCAAGGAAAATTATTTTTATCAAATTATTTTGAGTTAAAGAAGGCTACAGCTAAGGCTATTATATCTGGACTACAAGAATATGGATGTGTGCCAGACAATAACAAAGAATGATTTATGCATCTGTTTGTTACCAACTAATGACCATCCAGGTTTTTGTTTTTTGCATCCAGTTGACTTGTTCTGAACACTACTGTTTCCCCTAGCCCAAATACTAGAAACACAAAGTTCATTTAGTGACCGTTCAAAGTTACAATGGCACTGAAAAATGTAACTTATGACCATTTTTCAGTTACAACCTTTGTAGCATCCTCATGGTCATGTGATCAAAATTCAGATGCTTGGCAACTGGTTCATATTTATGACGGTTGCAGTGTCCCGGGGTCATGTGATCACCTTTTACGATCTTCTGACAAGCAAAGTCAATGAAGAAGCCAGATTCACTTAACAACTGGCTTACTAACTTATCAACTGCAGTGATTCACTTAACAACCGTGACAAGAAAGGTCATAAAATGGGGCAAAACTCACTTAACAAATGTCTCACTTAACAATAGAAATTTTAGGCTCAATTGTATTAATAAGTCGAGGACTACCTTTAATGGCCTTGGTTGGATCCAGGATTATAGCATCTTCTATTTATACATAGCAGTCTTTGGCATCCCGAGCAAAAAAAAAAATTAAGGGAACTGAAAGTCCCCAAGCATCTAAGACACATCAAATGTGATATTGTTTTTCCTACAACAGAGTAACACAACCACTCTCCAGAGATCTTGGACAAATGCCTCTCCTCACCGGGTAGGTATGAAAATAAAGGGGAGACATTATAGATCCTCTTCAATGGAAGAAAAAAAAATCTAAATAATCTGATTTTCTGCTATCCAGCGATACCCCCTTTAGAGCCATCCTCCGGGCAAGTTTACTCGCAAGAAAAACCGCCTCGCGTTCAGTCAGATTTGTTCCCAGATAAACATTATCATTTTGTCATGTTTATGTTTGAGAGCTGTATGCAACGAAATTTCATGTTAATGTATGCCGATTAGTTATATTCAAAGTGACAATGAAGTTATTCTAAGTTAGTCTTAAGCCTAAAGCGAATTGTTCGGGAGAGTGAAGAAGCCGAAACTAGAAAAGAAATCCACGTGTCCCACCCTCCACGTGGAATTTATTCTGGAATTCAAACTTGCTTCGAAGCGAGGTGCACGTGGCATCCACACGCTTACTTGCGAGTAAGGGTGGCTGTTGTTTTACGATAACTTCGGCGGAAACCCGACTTTCCGACCCCACCATTACACTCCGTCCCAAATTTGGTAAGAGCCGCCTTCAGCGCTACCCCGGGGCATTCATTCAGCAATTTGGAACCGTCGGCTCAAAGGCCGAAGCGCTTCGGCCAATCCCCTGCCACCACTGACGCGCCAGCCAATCAGAGCCGCTGCCGGCAGCGAGCGCTAAACCGCCTCGCGTGCAAAGTTAACTGGCGGCGAGTCAGCGTCGGCTTCTTCTTGGTCAAGTCATTTGCCCACCATGTCTGACTGGGACACCGACGGCGAAGAGGACCAGCCCCGCGCTTCCCAGACTAAGCTTCCTCCGAGCGAATGGTATTCGTTGGGGACTGCAGGATCTTCGCAGGCTTTGGGTACCCGGCCGGTGGGAAAAGAGAAAGAGGAGAGACGCGGCGGGAACAGATGGGGTTCGAGACCGGCGTCTGCCCGCCAGTCTGGGACCTTGGAGTATAGGGCAAGAGGAGGAGGAGGAGGAAGGCAGCGACCGGGATCGCCCCCGTTGTGCTTCCCCCTGGATAATGCTCTCGTCGGCACCGTCATAGGTAAGTTGTTATTGTGGTTTGCCGCCTTTTCAATACATAACTCAAGGCGGCGAACAAACCTAATTCTCCTGCCGTCTTTCCCCACCCCCCACAACAACAACAACCCTGTGAGGTGCGTTGGGCTGAGGGGAAGAGTAACTGACCCAAAGTCACTTAAGGAATACGTAGTGGCACGTTTCTAAACAGGACTGGTAACTAAATCTGTTGGGTCTAAAATCTATTGAGTAATTCCTCGGTAAAATCGAGTTAATATGATGTCGGACTTAGCCATGGCTTGTTTATTTTATTTTATTTGTTTGGAATCACGGATCAGGCTGGGCAATGCCCTGAATCGAAGCCAAGCAAACCATGCCAGTATGATATACCTGGGCTGAATATGTAACCCTCGCTAAAAGGAATGAAAGCGGTTGCAGCAGATTGTGGATGAAAAGTTAGATTTGGATGGCTTCTTAAGCAGCTTTTCCTAACTTAGTCTTTGCTAGAGTTTGCTTTTCAATTTTTCTCAAATGCTAATCGGGGATTTGGGGACCTGAATTTTTTAAACATCTGGAAGTCACTAAGCTTAAGAAGCCTCCCTTAGTTGTATGTACCTCAAAGTTTTCTGCTTACGAAGCTTTACACAGCTTACAAAGATTTATCTTGTAAAATTGCTTGTGATTTAGTTGATAAAACGGATAAGGAAGACATAAGTGCTGTAGAATAATTACTAGCAAATTGATTTTATGTCTCCAGAATTAACTTCGTAGAACATAGGTGAAGTGTGTATTTGTTGGAAGATGGATGCTACAATTTGCAGTGTATTGTAGGAAGAATCATAAGATACCTCCTCCCCTCTAGTTTCATGCCCCCAGAGAAGGCAGAGAAAAACCATCCATAGAAGCTAAAGCAATCTCTCCCTCCTAGCCAGAATGGCCTCTAGTAACCCCAATTAGAAGACTGAGGCAGGCTGAATTGATAGGATTAAGGATTAAGTCAGTGAACACAAAGCCACACAGAATTTACATTCCCCACCTTTCCCCAAGGCTAGCCTTGACCCTGACCACCATCCAGAAAACCAGATAGAGACAATTAGAATACAGAATCTAATCTAATCAGATAAGTCCACCAGGCATCTCCATCTCAGGTCCAAAAGGGTATAAAAACCACTTTACTCCCCATGCCAGGTTGTCAGCTGAACTGATGCTGAGTCACTTCTAATTCCTAGACAAATGGAGACCACCTTTCCTGTAGCCTGCTGCCAAATTCATTGGGTCCTGAGTTTTTCTCCTGGCTTGGAACCGGGTGTGTGTGAAAGAAATGGGTGTTGTGTGAGACTAGGCTAAAGCCACCATATCTAAAAGTGGTGAAGGCAGGTAAGCAGAGAGGACAAAAGCCAGGAAAAGCTCCCTCAGGAAAAGGAAGAAGTTGTTAAGGAAACAAAAAGACAAAAATTTAGCCTGAACACATGATAAGCCCCTCTCCAAGTCTCAAGGAGTTGGGCCTGCATGGGAAATCCTTTCCCACCAACAAAGCAATGACTTGGGATGAAAGGGGTCCTGAAGCCTACCCACTCATTGAGTCACGTCTGTCCCTCTGGCTAGTGCCTAGCAGCCTAGTAGACTTTGGATAAATGTGGATGAGAGAGTAACAGCAAATAGATATACTTTATAATCAGTAAAAGTTTGCTGTTTTAAATGTCCATGTATTTTAAAGAACCATTTGTGCCTCAATGTTGAATTGAAAGTGGTTTGAGTGTGGCAATTTTCCAGGCCTGTGAGTAAGTGACCATAAGCTGAACCTGAGAACACGTTTGTGTAACAGTTGTCTTTATTTTTTAAAAAGCAAACCTGATTCATCACAAAGCTTATTAGTTCTAGTGCTTATAAATTCAACTACAGATCAAATTTCCAATAGTTGGCAGTGAGCTCAAATTATCTGACTATTTCATATCAAGAATAACATGAATGTCATAGGAAATTCATTTAGCCATTTTTATATAAGTTGGCATATTACTGCGGCAATAATTTTATAAATTTGAGTAGCTATTACAAAAAGTAGCATTTTGTTAATTGTGTATGAAGTAGTTTTGTTAAATATCAATGTTTTTTAGCAGGAATTTTTTTTAAATATTTTTTTTATTTTATTTATATAACATTCAATTTCCATCAAACAGTGTGTGGTCTGGGTACAGTTGTTTTTAAACAGTCATAATCCATATATTTGTTTTAGTATTCATCACAATAATAATAATAATATAATAATATAATAACAATAGTACCGTACTTAACGTTATCTTCTTTAACAACTCTCCATATTAACAGTTCCTCTTTATGTCTCCTCCTTTCTAACTTATGTTTCTATAGTCTAGCCATTGATAAAATACATCCCATATAAAAATATTCAGTTTCTTCTTTATCCTTAATAGTGAGCGGTAATCTATCAATTTCTGCACATTCTAATATTTTCTTAATTACATTCTCATCTGACTGAATCTCATCATTTTTCCATTGTTGTGCAAATACAATTCTAGTTGCAGTTAGTATATGCAAAACCAGATATATAGTGTTTTTGTCATATTTTTCTGGTAGAATGCCCAACAAGAATGTCTCCGGTTTCAAGTCTGTGTTGCTTTATCATTTTTTCCAACCAAGTATGTATTTTCATCCAAACATTTTTAGCTTTTGGGCATGTCCACCACATATGATAATATGAACCAGATGATTGACTACACTTCCAACATTTAGCAGATCTATCTATACATTTTTGCCAACCTTGCCAGTGCAAAATGCCATCTATAAAACATTTTACACAAGTTTTCTTTATATGCAGTTGACATAGTCAATTTAATATTTCTCTCCCATAGTTTCTGCCATTTATCTAATTCTATTGCATATCCAAAGTTTTTAGCCCAAGCAATCATTGTCTCCTTTACCTGCTCACTTTCAAGTTTAATAGTTAATAAATAACAGTATAATTTCTTTATCAGTTTTTCATCTGTTCCAGTTAATATCTGGTCTATGTCAGGATAGACGCGGTAAAGGAAAACTCTCGACAACAATGTAAATGGTGTAGTAATTTACCTTCCGCGTTCCAGCACCCACTAACAATCACCCAGTGTAGTAGAAGTAGAGTGAAATATTGTCAGTGTCAGCTGTCTTGTGCATCCACCGCCAATTTAAAGCTTCCGTGCTCCACCCCGTGATTCCACCCTTCGGCTCCACCCCTCCCATTCACACAATCGCTGCGCAGCTCCAGCAAGCCATGGTTAGGTCTCAGTGTCTCAAGCAGAAGCCTGTCATCACGCATGTGTATTGTTGTTGCGCGTGTGTGGGACATAATCACCGGATGTTTCCCGGCCGCCTCTCAGCTTGGCTTTGGCGATGGGCCCGGGAGCATGCCGAGAAGACGGCAATCCCGGAAGCAGACGGCCGGCAAGACGAAGCCCCCTGGACACCGGGTATGTGGGCTGCAGGCGTATCACTTGCTCAGGCACCATCCCCGCCGGAATGGCAGCCCCGACATGGCAGGGCTGACAGTCTAATTCTGTTGACTCTTTATTAAAACCATACGTTTTAGCATCTTTCTCGTAACAAGATTGTATTTGCATATGTGGCCACCAAGCAATATCTATCCCTTGGCTACTAAGTTCTTGTTTAGTTTTTAGTTCCCCTTTTTCATTCAAAATATATCTTACAATTTTTTCCATGTTAATAACATTAGGATATACCAATGCCTCCATAGTGGAAAGCCAGATTGGTATTTTCAAATAGTGTTCTTTTATTTTAAACCAGACTAATAACAATGCATTCCTAATGTACTGTCTCTGAAAATAACTATGTATCTTATTCTTCCCATACAATAAGAAAGCGTGCCAACCTAGTTGAAGGTCATGACCTTCTAAGGTTAATAATCTTGTATATCTCAAGCTGATCCATTCTTTCACCCATGTGAGTACCAAGGCCTGATAGTACAATTCCCAGTCTGGTAGTCTTTTTGGTTTCCTGCAACATTTTCAAGCCTATTGCTTTTTTCCCTAGACAAATGTATTTTGATATTATTTTATTTAATTCTTCAAAATATTTTTTCTCCAGTTTTATTGGTATTGTTTGGAATAGATATAGTAGTCTTGGCAAGATGTTCATTTTTATAGTAGCTATTCTTCCTGATAATGACAATTGCAGATTCTTTCCATTTCTCCAGGTCTAGTTTAATTTGCCTCATCAGTTTCATATAATTATCCTCTTTAATTGTTGCACATTTCGCTGTTAAGTTGTATTCCTAAGTATTTCACTTTTTTAACTATCTGTATATTCTTTCCATCAACACTCTTTTTTTGTGTATCTGTAAGATTCTTAACTAAGATCTTATCTCTATTTATTTTCAGTCCTGCTACTTCCCCATATTCTTCTATTTTTCTAATTAGGTTTGGTCCAGTTTCTAAGGGGTGTTCTAGTATAAAGACAAAGTCATCTGCAAATGCCTGTAGTTTGTATTTCTCTTTTTTTATTTCCATTCCTTTTATTTCTTCATCTTGCCGAATATTCCTGTTTAACACTTCAAAGTCAATATAAATAACGGGGACAGTGTACATCCCTGTCTAGTGCCTTTCTTGATACCAAAGTTCTGTCATGTCTCCATTTACTATCACCTTGGCTGATTGTTTACAGTATATTGCTTTAATAATAATAAATCTCTCCCCAAAGTCCATATATTTTACTTGTGCTAACATAAATTGCCAGTTAACATTATCAAATGCTTTCTGTGCATCTAAAAACATCAACGCCATTTGTTTCCCAGGGTGTATTTCATAATACTCCAATGTATTTAGAATCATTCTCATGTTATTTTTAATCTGTCTCTTTGGCAGAAATCCTTCTGATGTAGATGTATAAATTCAAGTATTTTTTTTAGTCTTTCTGCTATTATTGAAGCATATATTTTATAGTCCGCAGTCAATAAAGATATTGGCCTATAGTTCTTTATCTGTGTTAAGTCTGAATCGTCTTTCGGTATAAGAGTAATATTTGCTTCCATCCATGAATTTGGTATTTTGGCTTCTAGTAATACTTCGTTATAAACTTCCAATACCACTGGACTTAATACCACTTCTAGTTTTTTATAAAATTCTGCCGGTAGCCCATCGGGCCCTGGTGTTTTATTATTTTTTTGTCTCTTAATCGCTTATGTCAATTCCATCATGGTAATCCGTTCATTCAACATATCTTTAACTGTGTCAGGTACCTTAGGAAGTTGAGATTGTTCCAAATATTATTGTATTTTATTTTCCAAGATTTCCTCCTTACCATACAATTTCTCATATTACTCTTTTATGATCACTTTTTTCTCCTCATTCTGATAGAAGAGTCCATTTCTCATCGATAAGTCGATGTATCAATCCCCCCCTCTTTTTTCAGTTTGTATGCCAACCATCTTCTAGGCTTATTCGCATTTTCAAAGAAATTTTGTTTTGCACTTTTAATTTTTTGTGCCAATTCTTCTTTTTCCAATAAGTTCATTTTATGTTTTATTAAGTCTGTTTAATTTTTCAATTCCTTTTTTTTGTGGTTCTCTCTCTAATTCTAATTCCAATCTTTTGTATTCTTCTAATATTTTCTTATTTTGTTTCTTCTTATTTTTCTTTCCCATATATGTTATAGCTAATCCCTAAGGTATATGCTTTAACAGTATCCCATACGATTTGCAGGGAGGTCTCTTCCTTCCTATTCTCTTTGAAAAAGAAATCCAATTCTTTTTCCATCTTTTGTATAAATTCTTTTTCTTGTAGTATTGCTTGATTTAACGGCCATCTCCATTTTCTTTTTTGTCCTTTCCATACAACTTTCATTGGGTTGTGATCTGCCCAAACATTAGGTTCTATCTCTTGCACACATGCTTTCAATTCTGATGTCATCCATACCATATCTATTCTGGACCAGGATTTATGCCTATTTGAATAGAACGAATATTGATTTTTCTTAGGATGTGTTTCTTTCCATACATCTTGAGTTCCTATTTCTTCCATCATTTAAAAAAAAGTTTTTGGGAGTGTTTTCCTGGCTTTTTTACCTATTTTACTGCTCTTATAGTCAAATTCTGCATCTACAATTGCATTAAAGTCTCCTACCACACAAATATTTTCATATTCCAATTCTATAATTTTCTTGTGGAGCTTTCCATAAAACTCCTCTTGTTTATTATTAGGTGCGTATATCACTATCAACAATATCTGTTTTTGATTTATTGCTACTTCCACCATCAGTATTCTCCCCTCTTCATCTGCAAAAATTTATCTAGCCTTTATTGTTTCTTTAACATATAGAGCCACTCCCCTTTTCTTTTGCTGAGCTAATGAAAAATATAGCTTCCCAATTTTGGGGTACTCTAATAATTTACTGTCTTGCTTTTTAATGTGGACATCTTGAAAACAGCTTAAATTTTATTTTAATTTTTCTAATTTGTTAAAGATTCTTTTTCTTTTCATTGGTGAATTCAATCCATTTATGCTGATTGATAGTAATTTTATTTCTTTTTCCATTGTTTACTTATAGATAGGTTTTATTGTTCTAGTTGATCTTATTTCTCTCTGTTCTTTCTGTTTTGCTCCTTCTCTTTCCCTTCTCTCTCTTTTCTCTGTTTCGGTTTCTTCTTGTTGTGTGTTTCCTTCTACTGTCGCTTCCAGCATCTCTGCTTGCTCCCTTTTCTCTTCTTCCTCGTGTACTGTAAAGTACTGATAATAAAATTGTTCTGCTTTATCTACTGTGTCTAATCTATGTCTTTTTTCCTTCCAAGTCACCAATATTCCCTCAGGTATTAGCCATCTAAAGTTTATCTCATATTTTATCAATTGTCTTGTCAGAAATTGGTACTGTTTTCTCGTGTCTCTTACCCTTCTGGGTATTTGTTTCAGAACTACTATTTCTCTCTCTTTATATTTCAATGGTGCATCTCTTGCTCTTTGAAGTATTTCCACTCTCAATGCCTTTTTTGAAAATCTTACATGTACTTCTCTGGGAAGCTTATTTCTTCTCGCATAGCTTGTATATACTCTAAATATTTCTTCCATTCCAGAGAGAACTTCCTGTTTATTCATTTCCAACGCCTCTGCCAGTAATTCTGCCATTTTCTCCGCAAGATCTTCCCCTTTTTCCTCCTCAACATTCTGGAAGATTAAAAAGTATTCTGCCTTATCCATCTCCAACATAATAATGGATTGTTCAAGATCATGATCTACCTTAGTTAATCTATCCTCCATCTCTCCTACTTATCTGTTTGCTCTGGCTTTTCTTCTAATTTCTGGATCCGTTGTTCATTTTTAGTAATGATTTGCTGGATATTGTCTATTTTATCTTCCAACTTTTGTTCCATCTTTTGCATCCTCATGATTCTTAGCCATGGCACCTTGTAATGATTCCTGTAATGATTGAAACATACCTTTCATCTCTAACTGAAAGGCATTTAATTTTTCATTCTGCAACATAGTATCTATAGAGCGTTGACTCGCTGGACTTGATGGCGCGGATGATGGGGTTTTCCTCCCTGTTTTACTTAAATTTGTATTACTTGTCATTTTAATAGATTGGAATAATCAAATGTTTTAGATAATTATTGTTTAACAAAAACAACCAATCAGTAACCCAACAATCAATAATAGATCAAACATGACAGTACTGCACTGTATCCAACTTATAAAATATACCTGATATAGTCCAACAATTTCCTTTCTTATTCCCAGTTCTTATTTTCAAGCCTCAAGTCACTTCCCTTTTTTGGGTGTTATATTTCACAAGTCCAAAATATCCATAGTCCAAGTTCTCTTCCACAAAGGTTATTTTCTTTTTTCTTTTTAATAACTTGCACGTTATAATCCACAAAGTTGTAGGTTGTAATCCACAAACGCTCACCAAGACCCCAGAATTGTATCCAACAGATTATAAATCCCCAAGGAGAAGAGCTAAAGGCTAAGGTATAAAAATCTTCAATTGTTTTATAAGCAATCTCTCTTATTTTCCAGTTCCAGTTGCTCAGTTGCTAAAATCTATATCCAATCAAGGAGCTACAGTGTTTAAATCTTACACTGTTTCCACTCTCTTTCTCTATAGATCTCTCTATAAACAATTTCCAGGTGCATGCAGCTTATCTAAGTCTTGTAACAATGTTTTTCCAATAAGTTGCCCAAGGTCACATTTTCTTTTCTTCACTTTCTCTCTCCACTTTATGGGGGTTTTTTTCTGGCCAGTAGATGTCACTGTTGCTCTATTTCTCTTTTCCTCCTCTCCTTTAACTTCCTTTAGCATACGCCATCTTTTTTTTCTTTAAAAAGTTCCGGAGCCCAAGTTTTATAATCCCAAATAAAGTTTTAGTTCAATAATATCCAGTTGATATAATCCTTAGGTTAACCAATCCAATTTTTCCATTTTAACCTTTATATCTTCGAATTATTCAAATAGTTCAAATTTCTTGTTCAAATCTATTTCAGCTTTGTGCTTGTTCACCACTATTTCAGGGGGTGAAAGATAAACAAATCCACCCCCTTCTTTTACAGCCCCACTGTCACTCAGTCAGTTTTAAAAAGGGGCAACTTTGACAGAAGTTAGAAAATTCTCACCCAGCTGCCACACTGTTCTTCTTCAATCTTCCCTCATTCTTCTCCGTTCGGGCTGTCACAGCCTTGGACAGCACGCATTGGCCGTCTTTTCCTTCTTGCCGGATTGAGAGCTTCCCCCGGATCGAACAAGGAGTTAGCGATACCCTTGTGATCTACGGGGATCTCCTCTCTTCTTTACCACCCCTCCAAGGTGGCTTAGGTCCATTGGGACCCTCTGGCAATGGGAATTCAGCGAACTTCCATAGAACCCTATGGAAGAATTGTCGTGTCGCTGCGACGTCAGCTCCACTTCTCCCCCCCCCTTTTTTTAAGCAGGAATTCTGATGGATTTAGGGAAAATCCATCTCAAGTATAACATAATTTGGTAAAGCATACTGAGGTTGTTTCAGGTAGTTTAAATTGTTTGACATTACTTTGCACATGGATGTAGTCACCCTGAGTCTTCAATAATGAGTGGAATAAGGAAAAGAGGGAATATAGTAAAAGGATTGTTTTACTTCTATAATTATTTATCACTAAAATATCACTTGACATTGGAGAACAAGGAAAAATGATTATGAAACAGTATAACTTTTGAGAATTTTTAGTTGAAGTTTATTGGGTTTTTTTTTTATCGAATTGCAGACATTTGTTCTACTCTTGATTTTTAAAAATAGCAATGTTGTCAATAGCAGTATGCATGTTAAAAGACTTGACTTAAATTGTTTTGCATATGAATCTATTTCTTTTACAACAGGTCGAGGTGGAACTAAAATTAAGGAGCTTGAAGAATCATCAGGTTGCAAAATACAGGTAAGATGTTGTAATTCTTACATGTGACAGTTTCTTTGAGATAAAAATGCTCCAAGTAACTCGACAAGTTACTTTATGGTCAGTCCTAATATCCTGTCATGGAGGAAACAACTAAGAATTTGGGAAGAGAACTACAGGTAAGTGTATACATTTTAAATAGTTAACTCTGTTAAATGATTCTTATGTATGTAAATATTTTAACAAGTATTTGTAAATATTTTAAGTCATATTTATTTGAAATCACTACAACTACAGTATGTAGATGGCTTCATTTCTAAGTTTTAATTCCTAATCTAAATATCTTGTGTTTAGGTTATAAAGGGAAATTATGAGGCTGAAGTAAAGATATTTGGTGGAAAAGATAAACAAACCAAAGCTAAAATGCTGATTGACAATCTTATTGAAAGGTATAGTCAAAACAATACAGGAGAAAGAGGTACTAAAGGTAAGACTAAAATGTGGTGTGCGTGTTTATATGTAGGCATCTCAGAAAATTAAATTTATTGATTTAATAGTGAAAAAATATTTAGCCACTTTGTTGATAAGCAGTAATAAATTGAAAGCTTGTAAAATGTATATAATAGTGGATATAAAATTTCCACCCTTCTTAGGGCTGTTCAATATTAAAAATAAATATCTTAATTGATAAAAGACTGTCCTTGGGTGACCTTGAGGTACAATTTCTATGTGATTTAGGGTTAGATTTGTCCTCATTTAAATTGCCTGGCAATCTAATAGGAAACTTTTGATAATTGGAGCCTGATTTTGTTTTAACAGATTCCTGTAAATACCAGGATATTGGAAATACTTCATATGGTCAATCTGTGATGATCAATTCTGAATTCAGTAGTCCAAAACCATCAATTAACTGGGCCTCCCTTCGAGAAAACAAAGCTAAATATGAAGCCATGAAGTGGATTGGTTAGTGTAATAAGGTTTTTTTTTTTTAATGAATGATACCTTAGTAGCCTTCAAGGTAAATTATTTATCAAAAGTCATTCGTTTTAAGATTTGGATAAACATACAGAAGTCACTCCTTCAGATAACCTGTCTCTAAGTACCGCATTTTTCGGAGTATAAGACGCACTTTTTTTTCCCCTAAAAGAGGGTGGAAATGGTGCATCTTATACACTGAATACAGCCATTTTTGGCCTCCCGAAGCCCCGCCCCATGCAAAAACGGGTGCGCAGAGAGTTTGGGAGGTCTGCAGAGTGCTCCTGGGGGCTGGGGGAAGGCAAAAATGCCCCTGTTTTTGCGAAAAATGGGCAAAAAACCCCGTTTTTCACAAAAACGGGCTGTGCAGAGGGTTTGGGAGGTCTGCAGAGTCTGGGGGCTGGGGGAGGGCAAAAACTTTTTTTTCTTACTTAACTCTTCGAAATCTTGGTGCGTCTTATACACCGGTGAGTCTTATAGTCCGAAAAATAAGGTAATTGAAGGTTTTAAAGGTCAAAATCAGCCCTTTGACACCCAATATGGTAGAAACAGACCAGCAGTAAGCCTAGATGGTAAAATACTGGCAGACAGATAGTTCTCAATTTATGACCACAGTTGGGACAAGAATTTTGGTCATAAATGAAGACAACATATGACTGGACTTGATTTTGCAACCATTGTTATGATGGTTGTAAATGAGTCGTTAAGGGAATTACATAGTTGTTAACTGAATCCATTCTTCCAAATGGGTAAATTGTCACAGGCCTGTGGGACAATATAACCAGTCATAAATGTGAGCCAGTTGCCAAGTGCTTGAAATGTCCATTATGAGCCTGCCCATTATGGTTGTAAGCTTTGTGACCAACCTGATTTTATAATTTTTTTTATAATGGTCGTTAATCAACCGGGTTTTTTTTTCTTATGGGCTGGTTTTGCTGAAAACCAGAGGTAAATGTTAGTTTTTATCAAAAAGGTAAATGTGACCATGGGATGCTGGAAAACAGCCATAAATGCAGTCACGTGACCATGGGAGGGGGTGGCCATTGAAACTTTAGAATGATGTAAGTACTCCAAAGGAGGTCCATGGTAACTTCAGACTATCAGTACCAACTATCTCACCTGCATTGGATGAAAAGGAGAGGTAGAGTTGGGTATAATCTGTAAATTGATATGAGTGTTATGCACCTGAGCCACACATATGCTTCTCTTTTGGTATAACTGTAATGCTATGTGGAAATGACCATGGGAGACAAAAGAGATGGTGCCAAGGGAATGATCAGATAAAAGTGAATATAGACCACAGCTGCAAAATGGGAAGAGAAAGAGACCTAGAAATGAATCTCCCTAAGTTTTTATGTTTTTAAAACTAATATATAAAAGAAATTTAAACTTTCGCATATTTATTATATTAATTTTTTGCAAGCTATACTAAAACAATATTATCTCTAAAACAACCCCACTGCAGTTGTTAGATTTAACTCATGAATAGAATTTATTTTTAAAATACTGTAAATTACAATGTGAGAAATTGAAGCTCTTGTAACAATTTTTCTGTTACGTTTAACAGATTTGCCTCCACTTGAAAAGTGTTTTTACAAAGAAGCCCCAAACATCGCTTTTATGTCACAAGAAGAAGTTGATAAGTGGCGGTAAGAATTAGGATAAGGAAATTTATGCTTTATATTTAACTCAGGTCTTTTAGATATTTGGATCTGGAGTTGTCTACTAAATATTTAATTAACACTTCAAAGATATGGATGGATAATTACCATGTAACCAAAATGGGCCATTTCTGTATTTCCAAAGAGAGATATATGTGGTATAGTAAAATAGTTTGCATCTGTTGACTCTCCTTTTTGGTAAAGTATTGGCATGCGCACTATGTAACCTAAAAACTGTAGCCATGGAACAATTTTTTATTTATCAAATTTGTATGTTATGATTCTGATTAGGGTAGTTAATTAGACTAATTATTAAAGTTTACTAATAATAGTACCTAGTAATACAGTTAATACAAAGCGTATTTATATATTCATATTATGTAGTAATAAGGACTAGATATCTAAGTAGCAAAAATCACAATAATTTCTCCAAAGATTCTCTGGGTGATTTAAAAATTTCTGGAAGGAGAGTGTGCTAGTATGCAGTGTGGTTGTAGGTGTGGACAAGAAGCAACGGATGGAAATAATCAAGGGAGATCCGAAATATTTTGTGCAAAAAAGTTTTCCATTTGTTCATCAGGAATGAGTGAATCAATATACAGAAGTATTTTAAATATATTTTAGGCTGAGAAGTTTTACTGTTAGGAATAATGGGTTTTTTTAGTTGAAGACAATTATTTATCACCATATCAGTAAAGCCATAATTTCATGATTCATCTTAAAAAGGGAAGTACATATATACATAAGAGATAATTAAATGTCCAAGTATCTTAATCACCAATATTAAAACATACTATTCAGGTTCTGATATTTTGGACTGGAAAACCAAATTAGGAGATCTATTAATACCACTATATCCCGACCGAACCATTTGTTTGCAAAAGTTATATTTATCGATATTTACCAAATTAAAATTTACACATTCACTGCCACTACTGCTTCTCACAATTGTTTGATGGAATTTTAATATTATAATATTTTTCAATGTAGGCTGGCAAATAATTTTGATTTGGGGTCCCTGAGAAGGTTTTGGTAGACATCCCCCCCCAAGTATCCTAGGACCACTCTAGGGTATGCCAAACAAGTTGCTTTTCATAAAAGCTACAAAATATTGTTTCAAATTGTTCATCTAAGAAACATAACTATAACTAGATTAGACCTTGATACTGAACGATAACAGAAGCCCCTATAATTTGTAGATTTGATTTCCAAACTACGTATATTTTCAGTAAGAAAAGCTCACATGTGAATTTATCCATAGAGGCCACTAGAGGCTGCTCTTGTGCCATGCGGAAGGGAAGATTTTTTTAAATAAAAGTCTTATTTTTATATAATTAACCTTGTATCTGAATTTTTTGCATCTTGACCCATTTAAAAAAAAATGTTTTCAGGTTTACAGATCCTTTATCTACTGAGATTCTTTAATTATGTTCTTTAGCTCTCTCCTACATTTATGAAAAATGCCATTTTATAATTACCTTGACTTTAACTGAATATGTTCGTAATTGCTGAATGAGTTTTCAGCAGCACTACAAATTCCAAATTCTAACTCCAAATTAGAAACTTTTCTCATTTGTTAGAAACTTTTTAGATTTTAACAGATTTTTATAGTAAATGAAAAAAAAAACTTGAAATTTTCACATTTCTGCCTTTGGATTAAATGGGCAGAGGGGAACAGTTTTTTGTGATAATGAGTATGTTTGAATCATTATTCTCTCACAGAGCAGACTACTAGATTAATTTTTATTGGTATGTTGAGCATTGTTGATTGGCATAATCAGTATCACATGTTATTTGGCTATATATACCCAAATATAAACTCTAAGCAAATTTAGGATGAAAAGTTTAGTTTTGAAGAATCATTTGCAGATGGCTCTAACAGAAATAGATCCTCTTAAATGTACATATAAAGAGTTATTATAGACTTAATGGCTATAACTTTTCTAATAGCAATCTAACACTGAGCAATCTTTTATAAGAATAGACAATGTTTTCATTATGTATATTTTTATTAGAATTCTTTTTAAAAACAAATACTTTAAGCATCTGCACATATAAGATGAATTTGCACTGTCTAGGGGTAAGCAAAACATTTCAGGGTTGAAGCATTCAGACATTTTGTTCTGTCCTCACCAACCGTTGATTTCAGAACATTTTTAAGGAATGTATAGAATTATATCTTACTTTAAAAGTTTCAGACTAAAACATATCGTATTTAGTTCATCCTTTCTCATTGATTTTGATTATAAATCTTTATATAATTGTCCAGAATAAATGTGTGCAATGTGTATAAAATTTCCTAATCTGGCATAAACATATGATAGCACTAATATCAAAAATTGATGTAAATATTGTTTTTTTGACTTTGGTTTTTTATTTAAGAAAAGAAAACAATAGTATTTCGTGTGATGATCTGAAAGATGGCGAAAAACGTTGTATTCCTAATCCTGTTTGTAAATTTGAAGATGCTTTTAAACATCATCCCGACATTATGGCAAATATTAAAAAAGTTGGTTTTGAGAAGCCTACTCCAATTCAGGTATTTCAGCTTTATTATCTAATTAGTACAAAACCATTTCTGTTTACATTTCAGCAAATTCACCGAAGTTCTTATTTTAGTCACAGGCTTGGCCAATCATACTTCAAGGATTTGATCTCATTGGAATAGCACAGACGGGTACTGGAAAGACACTAGCTTATTTAATGCCTGGATTCATTCATTTGGATTCACAACCAGTGTAAGAACAAGATGAGATAAAACTTCTATTATATTGTAATGCAGGGGTGTCAAACTTGATTTCATTGAGGGCCGCATCAGGGATGTGTTTGACCTTGGGGCCGGGGGGGGCATGGCCAGCTCAACATCACTAGTGTCGGGGGCGCCTTTGGTGGCCCGAGTGCTCTACCAGCGAAAACGGGCTCCAAAGCTCCATTTCCAGGTGCAATGGCCTCCTGCAACCCTCTGCCAGGGAAAACAGAGCCTGACAGGGCTGCACGCAGCCCACCTGAGCTCTGGTTTTGCTGGCAGAGGCACTGCGGGCAGGTCCTTTGTTGTTTCCAGGGCGGCCCCGCAGGCCGGATCCGGCCCCCGGGCCTTGAGTTTGACACCCCTGTTGTAATAGATTACTGTTGATAAGTTAGATAAAGTAGCTCTGCCTACCATGGGTTGAGAATGATCCACTGACTCCGTCATGATCCAAACAATATTATTAGGTTGTAAATTATGTATGCTTTTTTTACTTATTTTTTTTCTACAATTGTGCTTTGGAGTATGGCTTTACTGTGATCTGAATTAAAGCTGAATTATGTTTGGATGCAAGTTAAATTGGAAATTATCCTCTTGAGTTTTTCCAAGTGAGTGATGGGACTGACTGAAATTCTTAGGTGTCCTTTATTCTTTCCATTGTCACTAACTCTTTTCTGAGGATTTCCTCAGGTTGATTGTCTAAAGAAGTTGTACTTTTTTCAGTTCTAGAGAAAAACGCAATGGACCAGGGATGCTGGTTCTCATTCCAACTCGAGAACTCGCCCTTCAAGTTGAAGCAGAGTGCTTAAAATATTCTTATAAAGGAATTAAAAGGTACTAATCCACATCCTCTTATTTGGCAGGTATTAGGGTGTGTTTTTTCTGAACCTCTAGAGTGATTTGGCTAAAAGGTTAAGCTGTATTCTAAAGTTATATTATCTTATTTTGATATGCAGAGTGGTTATAACTAACCAACATCTAGCAACTATTGACAGTATATTCAAAACTATTAGGAAAAGCGGAATAGACAATCGGGAACAGACCTTGAATTTTTTTTCCATCACCCTATACCTTTCTTATGTGTAATGTTATATTCTTAGATTTAACTTAAAGAAGCACCTATTTTAATTAAATCAGCAATATGTTGGAAAAAACAACACTTAGTGATAAATTTTAAACAAGTTTTTCAGACAAGGGGTATTTTAGGGGTTGTTCAAATGTTGTTCCCTTTGCTCCTATTTAGGAAAGTAAAACATTATGAAAGTCTTTTTATAAAATTTGTGAAGACTGTAAAATATTAAAATACATAGTAGTATGTCAGTTCACTTCTAAATATTGAATAAACATTCTTCCTAGCATTTGCATATACGGTGGTGGAGACCGGAAAGGACAGATCAATACGGTTACCAAAGGCGTGGACATTGTTATTGCTACTCCTGGCAGATTGAATGACCTGCAAATGAATAGTTTCATAAATCTGAGAAGCATAACATATTTGGCAAGTAGTCACCATTATGTATTAGGTGGGAATGTTAAAATATTCATATAATGATAACTGGCTGGAACATCTTCTAAGTCTATTCATTGCTATTCTCTCCTTCAGTTTTCCTTTTACCTTATTTTTCGGAGTATAAGACGCACTCCCCCCCCCCAAAAGAGGGTGAAAATTTGGGTGCATCTTATACACCAAATGTAGCCCCGCCGGCCCCCACCCTTTGGCCTCTGCCTCCCAGCAATTTGCCTCCTTACAGCAAACAGCCTGTTTCAGCTTCAGCACAGCCTGATTAGCACAAGCAGCTGATTGTCGGTTGGATCGGCCTCCCGACCATCAGCTGTTTCAGGCTCCAGAGATTGCTATTGCCGCCTCCGCACACCCAATTTTTGGCCTCCGTGTCCCATTTTTGGCCTCTGCGTGCCCCGTTTTCCACCCATGCTTTCTTCCAGAGTTTGCAGTACCATTTTTTCTTCATTTTTCTACCTCCCCATTTCCTAGAAGACAGCAGTGATCCTGCTTGATAATTACTGGTCTGGGTTTTTTTTGTCCCTTATGCCCTTAATTAGCACTAGCACTTAGACTTATATACCGCTTCATAGTGCTTTACAGCCCTCTCTAAGCGGTTCACAGAGTCAGCATATTGCCCCCAACAATCTGGGTCCTCATTTTACCCACCTCAGAAGGATGGAAGGCTGAGTCAACCTTGAGCCGGTGAGATTTGAACCGCCGAACTGCAGCTAGCAGTCAACTGAAGTAGCCTGCAGTGCTGCACTCTAACCACTGCGCCACCTCGGCTCTTAATTTTCTATTATCTTTGGAAATTGTTTTGTGAAGATGCGGTTTTGACTATAGAACCACACACTGAGATCTGTGTTACCAGTGGTACAAACAGGTAACATATTCATTTAAAGCTAGCTTACGTTTATTTTGTGGCATATATTGATATTAATTATCGGAAGAGTAAGTCTCTGGTCCTGGTGACCAACCCAGATTCAATCTTAAATCTAACTGTAGTTAATGCCTTTTTGCTTGTAAGCCTGTTCTGCTAGTAGGTCTTCTAGATATTAGACAGATAGACAGACATATACATACATACATTTGTGTGACATTTATACAACACGCCTGAACTGCACCAAGGCTCTGCAATCTTTTTGGTTTGTGGACACAAATAGAATTCATAGAATGTGTCATGGTTCAATTCATAAAAAGGCTGTCATGACATGCTTTCAACTCCCATTATGCTGCCTTATATAAAAGATCAAAGAATAAAAAGCTACAAATTGCAGAGTGCAAGATTTAATAAAAAAACAGACCATAATCCAGCAACAATCCTATAGGGAAGAAGAAAGCACTGAAATAACATGTTTTGTGCAGCTTGAAACACAAAGTAGGAAAGCCTGCTGAAAAAATGTTCATCAAATCTACCTACTGCTTTTGAATGTTAATGTAATAATATAAAAAAAATTATTAATTAATTATTAATTAATTAATTAATTAATTATAAATTATTCACTTTCAAAGACCAAAAGAGCAGATTCAGTGTAGTCCAGTAAAACAGAGTAAGACCGCTAACAAACTTTTAGGGCAAAAGTAATTAGGTAATACTTGTCTAAGACCAGATTTGAACCCAACCCTTTCAAACAGCAATCCAACCTGAACAAAACTCTCCTGGAAATTTCTGTAGTCAGTCTCCTAATTTAAAAAAACACAATCTCCTCTTCAGACTAACTTATATATTTAGTTAATAAGGGTTATTAAATTGGACTGTCGGATGTGGTACAAGAAGTGAAGCTGTCCTAACAAACCTGTCTGAACAAGGTGCTTCTGACATGAAATGTTACTCAAGTGGCGATCATGTGACAGCAGGACACTGCTACCGTGCAGGATTCGCCTAACAATTGCAATTGGAACTGCCTTTGTAAATTGACATGGTCACATGACAACATGCTTTACAACTGCATCACTTAGCTATGTAATGAGTTAATTGAGTTTTTAGCAGACATATAGTTACATACTAAAGCTAAAACTGGTAACAATATTACCTATGAAAATAACAAGCATTCTTTGATATTCTGTAAAGGGCCCTCCAGATTTTTTAAAGTGAGGATGAGATGTAATGTGGTAATAAAGAATCTGTTCTTCCAGTAGATGCTGGCCTAGTGACAATTAAAAAATTGAATTCAACCCTGTGTGATGTTTGAGTGATGAACTATCTTAAAATGGGGCAGCACTGAGTGCCTTCTCCCAGGTTACCGTATATTCCAACAGCAGGAGAAAACTGGAGGGACGGATTTGAAAAAAGAGAGAGGCACGGAGTCCAAGCCAGAGAATACCTGCCCCTAACAGGGAGACAGGGCTAGGAATGACTTAAGGGCTGGCGTAGGGTAGTATTGATGCAATGTAGTTCATTTATAAAAATATTTTTAAATTCATTTTTAATTATTTTAAAAAGTCAGTTTATTCCTTTGGTCCTGTTATACAATTGTCTATTCTATCCTCTAACATCCCCATATTCTACCCAGAGTTTAAGGACTTTACAAATATTAACAGGTGGTGATATTACTGGTGATAGCAGAGCCAAAGAATAATAAAAGAATCCCTACAACAAAGAGCACATGCAACTTACTCAGATAACATATGCACTAAAATAAATATAGAAATATAGTCTACAATTAGTAATTTTCAGATTGTTATATCAAATGTCAGTTCATCATGTACATTGAAATCAACAGTAGTTAACCATATTTTTCATAGGTATTGGATGAAGCAGACAGAATGTTGGATATGGGTTTTGAGCCTCAAATAATGAAGATTTTGTTAGATGTACGTCCTGATAGACAAACAGTTATGACCAGGTACTGTAATATACTTGTTTTGATGGATATTATTGCCTAAATATGTGCTATGCAGAAAATAAGATAATTTGTTTTATATCACATTGCAAATAAAAATTTGTATATCTCTTTGTGGCCCTTTCATTTTAAATTGTTATTTTGATTTTAAATTGGAAACATAGAAAGAATATTTGACACCATGTGGTTGTTTCCTTACCTAAAGAATGGAATTCTTTATTGGCCAAGTTTGATTGGACACACAAGAAATTTGTCTCCGGTGCATAAGCTCACAATGTACATATAAACAGCAAGCAATAGGTCATATATGTCATAGATTATAGTTACAATCATTAATCGTGAGATATAACAAGTGATACAGGGGGTAAATATATTTAAGCCTAAGACAGTGCTGTGTGAATTAGGTATTCAGCAAAGTGATGGCAGTAGTAAGAAGTACATACCGTTTTTACTAGATGGTTTAGCCC
>QLTV01003138.1:136493-149077 GCA_003457575.1 Thermophis baileyi | reverse complement strand
ACACTTTTGCTGAAGACAATTTTGTTTGTATTCATCTTGGCTGCCTTTTGAACTTTGTTCCTATCAGTTGGATTGACTCCAGTCCGGGCTCTTGGCCAACTTCAGCAAGTAATTATATTTGATGGACTTAATGACCTGCTTGTGTCTTTTATATTTGGAATCCCGGCCAAAGTGTTCTGTGCTTGAAAACAAACACTTTGGCAAAGAATTAGTATTCACTTTAATACTAAGCAATTATTAGTATTAAAGCCTTTTTGTTTAAATAACAGTGTGTGTGTGTCGCTTTCTGGGGGTTTGCCACGCTGGGTCAGAACACCGCCACTTGTGCAAATGGAGCTGCATGCTTGCGCTCACCTGCTGCTCACTGCGGCCCGGTTCCGAAAGGGCTGCGGCCCAGTACTGGGCCACAGCCCCGGGGTTGGGGATCCCTCATATATAGGATCTTCTCAGAAAGAGAGGTGTTTTTAGCTTGGAATGAGGGTAAGGGGAGACAGGACAAAGGAATCTAAAATCATGGGTGATGTACAGAGGTGGGCTGCACATACTTTAACAACCGGTTCGCTGAAAATGTGAGCGTGCGCGCATGCCCGCTTCGCGTCCTAACTTACGCGCAACACCGTAACAAGGCTTTTTCGATGGGGGCGACTTCTGGCACACCTGCTAGGTCAGCCACGGTTAGTAGAACGGGAGAGGCGCGCATATCAGCTTGGCTGCAGGGTGGAGCAAGCGAGCCAGAAAGTGAGATAAGAAGGGTTTATTAAGATAAAAGAATAGAAGTATAAGAATTGCATAAATGAACAAATGTTTTATTTACAGACAATGTATGTTAGAGTGGATGTTTTCTGAATCTTTTTCTCATACAGCTAGTCCTTGACCTACGTCCACAATTGAGCCCAACATTTCAGTTGTTAAGTGAAACATTTGTTAAGTGAATTTTGCCCCATTTTACAACCTTTCTTGCCATAGTTGTTAAATGAATCACTGCAGTTGATAAGTTAGTAACCCGGTTATTAAATGAATCTGGTTTCCAATTGACTTTGCTTGTGAGGTCGCAAAAGGGGAGCCCATGACCTTGGGACACAGCAACGGTCATAAATATGAACCAGTGTCCAAGCACCTGGATTTTTTTGTTTTTTTGTAATGAGTTTTTATTTTATTTTATAACATACAAAAATTCCAATTTCAATTAAACAGTGTATTGTCTGGGTACAAATTATTTTAGGAAATAATAATCAAAGTGTTTGTCAAGCCATGTCCTGGGGCTCGCTGTACTTGGGGGGGGAGGGTTGTGGGAGCGGCTCGGCAGCAGGGGGCCCACCTCTAATGATGCCAAACAGCCGCAGCGTTCCCCTGCTGATCTTGCACCGCCCAGCTGCTCGTTCCTGGCCCGATGACGTCAATCAGCCACGGCATGGGCCGCCGAATCTGCGCCACCCAGTGGACGCTCCCAGCGTTGACTTTACAAGGACCCTAAGCATACCAACTCGCCGTGTTCTGAGGCTCTGGCCTGTTTGAGGAAGTAAAAACAGAGTTTTGCCACATTTGTGTTCTGGCTTCTTTTGTTCCTACCAGGTCTGGCTTAGACCGGCTGAGAGAAAGTCAGCGCTGCACTTTTCTTTTCTTTTTGTTTTTGCTTCGGTTCCCTGTTGGAGGTGCCTAACTAGGTGATGGCAGAAGGAATGGTGCCAGAGGTACTGGAGGTGAAGCCTGTGGTGGAGGAGGAGGAACTGAAACCAGAGGTACTGGAGGAGAGTGCCCAGCCAGCTGTGAAGCCGAAGGAGCAGAGGTGGGTTCTTACCGGTTCTATCCGGTTCTTTAGAACCGTTAGTAACTCGGCAATGACGTCATGGAGCTGGTTCTGTCGGTGTCTCCGTGGGCACCGCCATCTTGGATTTTGCTTCTGCGCACGCGCAGAAGCTATTTTTTTATTGCTGCGGGCGTGCGCGCGCGCACGGCGCAACCCTGAGCAAACCAGCAGCAAAAGGATCCAGAACCCACCCCTGCGAAGGAGCATGAGGTACGTGCAGGGGTGCAGCCAGTGGACGCCCAGGCGGGCTCAGGGGCTGGAGAGGGGGAGTGGTGGCATAGTTCCGCTGTCACAGGGGCTTCTGGGCTAAGAGTGCCAATGCCCCCTCGCATAGGGGCTCCGTTGAACGAATGGTGGGAGAGACGCTTGACGGGGGACGAGGATGGCGAGTGGAGTTACTCAACTGCCCTTGGTAGCTGCACCATGGACATGCTGCGGGAGTGGTTCGGGGAGGCCAGTTTCCGGGACACTCCATCCTGGCAACCGTGGGAGACGGGAGCAGAGCAGGCGGCAACATGGCAAGTGGGAAGGTCGGGACCCCAACCAGAGACCTGGTTCCATCTGGCCAGCCCGAAATTGCGCCTAGACCAAGCCTCCAGCCATTCCTACGAGGCAGCTCGGCCGGGACCCTGGGAACAGGGGTCCTCGCTGGTTGACCTCATGTGCCACCTGGAACGGTCCACGCATGGTGCGTCCACAGCAGGGGACGCAGGGTCCCAGGGGCAGAGGCGCCGTCCAGGGTCCCAACAGCCAGCCCGTCATACTCCAGTCTTGGACCAATACCCAGCAGATCAGGGGCCCGTGTGGCCACCGGGATATTGGCCCCAGCAGGTGGCATGGGGCCCCCCACCACTGCAGGCCTCTTTTGACGGAAACCCCAACCAAGTGGCTTTATTCCTCAGCCAGGCCATAAGCCACCTGGACCTCTACACACGGTTTTACCCCTCACAGTGGGCAATGGTTGTGGCGGTGTCGGCGGTGCTGGACGGTGAGGCTGCTGAGTGGGTGGCAGATTTACATAGTGAACATGCCAGGGAGTTGGCGAATGTGGGCCTCTTCCTGGAGGCACTGAGGGCCCAGTTCGAGGATGGGTCCCGGGGACAACAGGTGGAGGGGGAGCTCATGTTGCTAAAACAATGAGGCAGGCCGGCGAGGGAGTATGTGTCAGGGTTCCAAATAGCATCTAAAACTAAATCAAAGTCCAATGCAAAGTATTGCTCAAAGTTCCAATTTATTAGTAGAGCCATGTTGGCACATCTGTGAGAAACCTGAATCTGACGCTACGAGGGTTTCTCCACCCAGTTGAAAGATCAAGCCCCTTGTCCCCACACCCACAAGTTCATCACGTTAGCCAGTCGTCTTCTGCCAACGTGTCAGTTACTCCCATCAGCTTCCGGAACAGGTGCTGGACAAAGGATGACCTTGAGAATCTAAAGGAATTTGTTATGGCTACAGGTCTACATCCCTCATGCAACAGCCCCTCCCAAATTCCCACAGCAAGAATACATTCTCAAGCGTAAAGTGTGGCAGGCCAAAGTCTCTAATAAAATATGGCTTCGGCCTGACAAGTATGTCCGTGAGTTCCACCGGGTTGCTGGTAAGCTGAGGCTGTGGCCAGAGCATTTGCTGGTCCACCAGTTCAGGGTGGGGCTGGACCGTGATATCCGCCAAGCCTGTGTTTACCTGGGCCTTCCACACCGGTTGCAAGACTGGTTCCAGGCGGTTGTCGAATTGGACGCCGGGTTACGGGAGTTCCGGCCACAGGGGGATGTGGGCCCCAGGTCCTGGAGGCCCATGGAGAGGCCAACAGCAACAGGTGGAGCAAGGCCCAGCACCAACATTCCAGGACCCGTGGGGCAACTCAGTCGGCCGTTGCTACACTGTTTCCGGTGCAACCTACTGGGCCACTGGGCAGGGCTGCCACCACCAAAACCACCGAAACCACTGCCACAAGGTGGTAGTCTGGGGAGTACCACAGGACGCTCACGACAGACCCCTGAACGATCCCGGGGAGCGACCCAGGTGGCACCAGTGAGCAACCAACAACCGGGGCTGGAGGAAGGGGGATATACGGCGACCACGAGGGTCCCACTGGCATCCTATGACAGCGAGGACGACGGGACAGAGGACCCGATGGTAAGCGACCCCATCCGCCTGTTTATCATTCCGGTCACCATAAGAAGCCCCCAGGCAGACAAGGGGGGCCGGTATGGTGCCTTGATTGACTCCGGGTGTACCCGGTGTCTCATAAACCAGACTGTAGTTAGCGAGCTAGGGATACAGGTACTGAAGATGCCCAAACCCATTAAGTTTGAGCAAGTGGATGGCTTGGTGCTGGGGGGAGGGGGCTACCCACATCACAGAGCCGATAAGATTGGAGATAGGTTAGCATTGGGAAATCATCAGATTCATCGTGGTAGCAATGATGAATGAGTCCTTAATACTGGGCCTGGCATGGCTGGACAAGTGGGGACCCACGATATGGTGGGAGGGGGTGGTTTCAAAAGCTGAGGATAGCGACCGGGCCCAACCCACCGCTGCACGAGCAGGCACTGTCTGGGACGGTAGCCGATCCAGAGGGGAATAGGGGCCAGACCTTGGAGGGTCCCACCTTTCCCCAGGTCTACATGGACCTGGCAGAGGTGTTTAGTGAGGCAGAATGTGAGGTCCTACCCCGCCACCGCCCCACCGACTGCGCCATCGAACTGGTACCTGGAGCAAAACTACCCAAGCCGCGGATGTACTCGATGACGCTGAAAGAGATGGAGGAGTTATGGTGGTACATAGATAAGAACTTGGCTAGGGGGTTTATCCGACCAAGTCGATCTCATGTAGTAGCACCTGTATTGTTCAGGGAGAAGAAGGACGGGACTTTACGCTTATGCGTTGACGTCCGGGGCCTGAATGGGGTCTGTGTAGAACACCTCTAACCCCTGCCCCTGATGAAAGACATGCTTGCGACCTTGGCAAAGGGGCGGTTTTTCACCAGGCTGGATCTACGGGAGGCCTACTACCGGGTCCGGATCCGACTGGGGGACAAATGGAAGACAACATTCAACTGTCCCTTGGGGAGCTATCAGTACCAGGTGATGCCGTTCAGGTTACAGGGAGCCCCAGCCATGTTTATGCAGCTGATCAATGAGGTGTTGCATGAACACCTGTACCGGGGGGTCCTTGTCTACCTGATGTCAGCCCAGCACGTCTGGCGCTCGGGCTGCCACGTCGCATAGGGTCGCGGTGAAAGAGGAGGGCCTCCGGCAGCAAAAACTCGCCTGAAAGCTCCGGACGGCTCCTGCTGGCTCGGGCGGTGTTCCGGTGCTTCCCCCAATCAGCTGTACGGCGCGGAGAGGCCTCCGGCAGTGACAGCTCTCATGGAGGCTCCGGACGCTACATAATGACACGGGCGGCGCGCCGAGGCTTCCCCAAGTCGATCACAGCCCTACAATTGCTAATCAGCAGCTAGCTCAGCACATGGACTGTTGGCTGTATCCTGCGGACTCGGGTGACGTGCCTGTCATGTGGGAGGCTCCTCAGCCAGGCATGCGGACGCGGGCGGGATTGGTTAGTGACAGGGTGGGGCTGCACTAATGATGGGGTTGAAGGCTTTATCAGGTGGTGGGGAGCACGGAGCAATAGCTCCAACAATTTTTCTCTTTCACTAAGTGAGGGTGTCAGTTTGTGCCGGTGTGAAATAAACAAGGTTCAAGCCTTCATCTGTGTTTGATATCCTTCATTGCATCGGATCCTGACACCTGAACGACATCCTGATCTACACCACCACCATGGAAGAGCACATCCAATTAGTGCGGCAGGTGCTCCGGAAACTGTTAGCGGCTAAGTTGTATGTAAAACTCTCAAAATGCAAGTTCCACCAAACACGGCTGGATTACCTGGGCTACCGTATATCCAGCAACGGGGTGGAAATGGACCCGCACAAGGTTCAGGCCGTGTTAGAGTGGCAAGGCCCAAAAATGCGGAGACAATTGCAGAGTTTCCTGGGCTTTGCCAACTTTTATCGACAGTTCGTTCCATCGTTCGCCAAGGTCGCATTACCCTTAACCGACCTGCTGCGAACAAAACATACTGTCGCAAAACCCCGTGTTCTGTCCCAGCTGCCGAACCAAGAAAAACAACACAAGCAACGTACAAACAAACCTTGTTTAATACTCTTTAAACTACTAATACTCTCTTAGCAGTCGTGTTTGTTAAAGTCCTTGAAATCATAAATAAGTCCTTTCGGTGCACCAACTGTTAATTAACGTCTTAACAGTTGGCAAGAGTCCAAGCACAAAGAATCAAAGAAGTCCAACGAATTAGGCTATCGGATAACAGGCATTGTTTCCTGCAATCTGGTTGAGCGTGGTCACTACTTAAATAGGCTAAGGGAGTGGCCAATTAGCCCAACGCCTTACCCCTGAGGAGACCTCCTCCTGAGTAACCATTCTTGCCTCTTAGCAGCTCTGCGTGCCCGTGCATTAAGAATAGGCTCCTCCTCTTCTTCCTCATCACTGATGGGAGCCTCTGGAGGTACTGAAGGCCCTGGCTGAATCTCCGCCTCTGGCACCGAGTCCCCACCAACCTCCTCACTGTCCGACTCAGGTACCAGCTGCACAGGCCGCTGGCGCATCACCACAACAGCCTCTTCGCTGTCGGAGTCCGCAACCAGCTGCACGGGTCGCTGGTGGGCCACAACACCCCAGCCTGGACAACCCCTCCTTTGGACGACGGACTGTCAAAGGGCATTCAAAGCCTTGAGAGCCCTATTTGCTCAGGAACCAGTCCCGAAACACCCCAACCCTGGATGGCCATTCGTCGTGCAGGCTGACGCCAGTGACGTAGCCGTGGGGGCTGTCTTATTACAAAGGAACGCAGAAGGTCAGATGCAGCCCTGTGCCTACACGTCCTGTAAGCTTATGCCAATGGAACGGGGTTGGGCGATCTGGGAAAAAGAAGCCTTTGCGGTGCAGTGGGCATTACTCACGTGGCGACATCTGTTAGAGGGGGCCCAGAAGCCGTTCGGGGTGTAGACGGACCATAAAAACCTCGAGGCCCTTCAAACCCCACGGCGATTGTCACCAAAGCAGGTCCGGTGGGCACAGAACTTTCAGCAGTTTAACTTCACCCTGAGGTACGTCCTAGCAGGGAGGAACTTCTTGGCCGATGCCCTGTTGCGAATGCCCTAGTATCATAGTCGCCGGGAAGATGTGGTGCAAGCCATCATTCCACCCGGCCAACTGGTGGCTTGGGTGACGGGTGCAGACCCAGGGGATGGATTAACAAAAGAGCTGCAAACTGCATTGCTAAAGTACTCCTGGCTGTTGGAGAACAAAACACTGTTCACTCACAGGGACGGGTTGGCTTGGAAGAGTGACAAATTGTATATACCATCTACCCTCAGACCCACGGTGTTACAGCGATGCCACGATGTCAAGCAGGCTGGCCATTTTGGGTTCCTTAAAACCCTACACCTGGCCAAACGGCAGTTCTGGTGGCCTCGCATGCGGTCGGAGATTGAGAACTATGTGAAAAGCTGTCCGATCTGTGCATCGACGAAGGCGCGGCCTGGAAAACCGCTAAGCCTCTTGCAGACCATGGCTGATCCCATCTGACCATGGGAGGAGATCGCCATGGACTTCATAGTAGACCTGCCAGAGAGCAACGGGCACACTGTAATATGGACATTCATAGACCTGTTCTTGAAACAGGCCCATTTCGTGCCGTGCGCCGGGATACCGTCGGCACGGCAGCTAGCAAAACTGTTTATTGGTCACATCTACCATCTCCACGGAGTGCCCCGGCGTATCATCTCAGATAAGGGGGTGCAGTTCACCACCAAATTCTGGTGTGACTTCGTACGCCTGATAGGTTCCTCCCAAGGCTTGAGCTCAGCGTTCCACCCCAGCACCAACAGGGCCGCCGAAAGAGCAAATGCCATGGTTGAATGCTATCTGAGATGCTACGTCTCCTATCAGCAGAAGGACTGGGCAGGCCTCCTTCCTTTTGCTGAGGTGGCATACAATAACGCAGTGCACGGTAGCACCGGATTCACCCCCTTCCGGGTGGTGAACGGGATGGAATTTGTGCCCATTCCAGAGTGGACCCAAGATCCCCAGGCCCTGAGAACCCCAAAAGAGTGGGCTGATATGATACCGGACATCTGGGGGGGCTGTAAAAATGGCATTACAGAAAGTGGCCGAGACCTATAAGGTTCAGGCCAACAAGAAACGACCAGCCCACAAACACTTTAGGGTAGGGGACCAGGTATACCTCTGTACTAAGTACCTTAAATTGAGGGTGCCGTGTAAGAAGCTGGGCCCGAAGTACCTAGGCCTGTTCCCAATCATTCGGGTAATCAACCCCGTGACAGTGGAAGTGAAGCTCCCACCCTTGCTGGGGCAGGTTCATCCTGTGTTCCACAGTAGCTTGCTGAAACCCGTAGAGGCCACCAACGTTCGGCCCCTGCCTGAGCCACCGGGCCCAGTGGGGACAGATCAATATGAAATAGACAGGATATAGAAGAGCCGAGGTGGCGCAGTGGTTAGAGTGCAGCACTGCAGGCTACTTCAGCTGACTGCTAGCTGCAGTTCAGCGGTTCAAATCTCACCGGCTCAAGGTTGACTCAGCCTTCCATCCTTCTGAGGTGGGTAAAATGAGGACCCAGATTGTTGGGGGCAATATGCTAACTCTGTAAACCGCTTAGAGAGGGCTGTAAAGCACTATGAAGCGGTATATAAGTCTAACTGCTATTGCTATTGCTATTAGACTCACGGTTACACAGGGGTAAACTCCAATACCTGGTATGGTGGAAAGGTTACCCCGCCACTGAGGCCTCATGGGTAGCAGAGCGAGATGTGAGTGCTGCACGACTGCTGCGGTTTCACCGACGATATCCCAACGAACCGGGGGGGGGAAGATACATGTCATAGCGCCGTATCTAACGCTTCTATCTTCTGTCTTCCAGGTGGACCCCTGGTAGAGGGGAGCCGCCTGTCGAGCCCCGTCCTGGGGCTCACCATACCTGGGGGGGGGGGTTGTGGGAGCAGCGAGAGAGGCTGCGGCTCGGTAGTGGCAGGCCCACCTCTAATGATGCCAAATGGCCGCGGCGTTCCCCTGCTGATCCTGCGCCGCCCAGCTGCTCGTTCCCGGCTCGATGACGTCAATCAGCCATGGTGTGGGCCACCAAACCTGTGCCGTCCAGCTGATTGGGCCCAGCGGCCTTCCGCGGCGACCACGCACCACCCGCTGGGCCATTCCGGGCTTTGAGGGGGCTATTTGCCACCAGATGGGTGTCGGCCCTGGCGAACACCGCGGTGGCCGGACATGTGCTGCCCTAATGCCGACCGGAGCTGGATGGTGGTTACCGGTGGGCGTGGCAGCCAGACAACTGGGGGTGGGGCTTGAAAAGGCTTGAAAAGGCGCTGGGAGGCAGACGCTCCCAGCACTGACTTTACAAGGACCCTAATCATACCAACTCGCCGCGTTCTGAGGCTCCGGCCTGTTTGAGGAAGTAGAAACAGAGTTTTGCCATGTTTGTGTCCTGGCTCCTTTTGTTCCTACCAGGTCTGGCTTAGACCAGCTGAGCGTGTTTACAACAATATTAATTGCATTAATATCAATTATATTAATATTGATAGTACTAATAATCATAATATTTGTTTAACCAAGTTAACATATCTTCCTTATATCACTGATCTTTCCATATATTTCCCTGTTTCTAGCTCCTGTTTTTGTCAGCTAGCCATTGATAAAATAAGTCCCAAGTCAAAAAATATTCAGTTTCTTTCTTTTCCTTAATTGTAAGTGTTAGCTTATCCATTTCTGCACATTCTAATATTTTTCTAATCACATCTTCATCTGTTGGGATCTCTTCACTTTTCCATTTTTGTTGCAGTCAATACATGCAAAATCAGATATACATTCCCTTTGTTATACTTGTCTGGTAAAATGTCCAACAAAAATGTCTCTGGTTTCAAATCTATATGTTGTTTTATCACATTTTCCAGCCATGTATGTGTTTTTGTCCAATATTTTTTCGCTTTTTGACATGTCCACCACATATGATAGTATGAAGCAGGTATCTGGTGACATTTCCAACATTTTGCAGTTTTATCCTTAAACATCTTTGCTAACCTTGAGGGCGAAAAATGCCATCTATAAAACATTTTATAAAGATTTTCTTTGTATGCAGTAGACATTGTTAATTTATAATTTCTATCCCTTAATTTCTGCCATTTATCTAACTCAATCGAATAGCCAAAATTTTTAGCAAATACTATCATTGTCCCTTTTACTTGTTCATCTTCCATCTTAATACTTAACAAATAGCTATATATTTTCTTTATTAATTTTTCATCTGTCCCTGTTAATATCTGATTCTTTATTTAAACTATACATTTTAACATCCTTCTCGTATCTACCCTGTTTCCCCCAAAATAAGACATCCCCTGATAATAAGCCCAATCGGGCTTTTGAGTGCATGGCAATAAGGCCAAGCGCTTATTTCAGGGTTCAAAAAAATATAAGACAGGGTCTTATTTTCGGGGAAACACGGTAGATTGTATCTGCACATATGACCATCATGTTATTTCAATCTCTTGATCACTCAATTCGTCAATTTGTAGTTTCTGTTCCCAAGTTTTTACCATTTATCTAGTTCTATATTATAACGGAATTTTTCCCCAAACAATCATCGTTTCTTTAACTATTTCTTCGTCCATTTTATGATTCAATAAGTAATTATATATATATATATCTTTTATTAGTTTTTCATCCGTCTCCATTAAAATTTTGTCAATTGCTGTTGGTTCCTTATTCAAACCCCATGTTTTGACGTCTTTCTCATGTAAGGCTAGATCAACCCCTTGGTTCTGTAGTTGTTGCCTAGATTTGAGTTCACCATTTTCATTTAGAATATCTTTATAAAACACAATTTTTTTCCAAATTAATAAGATTTGGGTATATTAGTGCCTCCATTGTGGAGAGCCAGACTGGTATTTAAAAATACTAATAATAATGCACTCCTAACATAGTGTCTTTGGAAATAGCTATGTATTTTGTTTTTTCCATACCATAAAAAAGCATGCCAACATAAAGGTAGACCTAGAGTGGTGGAAGAATCTCCAACTTTCTCTTATGGGTAGGATAGCAGCAATAAAGATGAATATTCTACCAAGGATACTTTTCCTATTTCAAAATGTTCCTATAAAATTAGAGAAAGAATACTTTAGAAATTTGAATAAGATACTGTTAAAATTTATATGGCAAAGAAAGAAACCAAGAATTAAGATGAAATTACTGCAGGAATCAAAAGACAGAGGAGGGTTTGGCTTACCAGATTTGGAACTATATTATCAAGCTGCTACAATGACCTGGGTTAAAGAATGGATAACATTACGGAATAGGAGGTTATTAACTTTAGAGGGCCATGATATCCAATCAGGCTGGCATGCATTTTTGTGGTATTAAAAACACACGGCACATAAATATTTCCAAAGGCACCATATATGATATGCTTTATTGGGGGTATGGAACAAAATTAAGCAACAGAATTATATGAAAATCCCGGTCTGGCTCTCCACCCTAGAAGCATTGGTACATCCAAATTTTATAAATCCAGAGAAAATTGTCTCATATAAAGATATATTAAATGAAAGAGGGGAATTGAAAACTAGATTAGAACTTAAAATGCAGGGGGTAGAATTGGAGTGGTGGTCATATTTACAAATTCAATCTCGCCATACAAAGGATGTGAAAACGTGGGGTATTAATAAAGACCTAACGACTCTTGATAAATTGCTATTGGGGACAGATGAAAAACTGATTAAAGCAATTTATAAATATTTATTAGATTATAAAATGGAGGAAGAAGTAGTAAAAGAGACAATGGTGGCTTGGGCCAAAAATTTTGGGTATAACATCGAATTGGAAAAATGGCAAAAACTGTGGGGAAAAAATAGAAAACTAACCCTAGCCACAGCATATAAAGAGAATCTATACAAGATGTTTTACAGGTGGCACCTACCTCCAGCAAGATTGGCCAAAATGTATAATAAGATATCACCGAACTGTTGGAAATGTAATCAAGTACCAGGCACGTACTACCACATGTGGTGGTCATGTAAAAAAGCGAAAGAATTTTGGCGAGGCATTCAGAGGTGGTTGGAAGAAATGACTGGACAAAGGTTAGAATTCAAACCAGAGATTTTTCTATTAGGAATTATAACAGAAGATTATAGTAAAGGGTCAATGTATCTAATATTACATATTATTACAGCAGCAAGAATGGTATATGCCCAAAAATGGAAATGTCACAGTACACCTTCAGAGAGGGAGATAATAAAGAATATATTTGTATGTGCAGAAATGGATAAATTGACACTAGAAATTAAAAATAAAGGAGAATCGGAATACCATGATATATGGCAGTGATGGCAAACCTTTTTTGGTTCGCGTGCCAAAAGGGGGGGAGCACGGGGGGGTCGCGTGCACGCATGCCCACACCCATAATTCCACGTGGCCCCCCCATGCATGCGCGCGTGACCCCCCAGCCCCCAGCACGCGATGGCATGCCCGTTTTTCGCTCTCCCCAGGCTTCAGAGCCTTTCTAGGAGCCTGGGGAGGGCGAAAACGGCCTCCCCCCCTCAGAGGCCCTCCGGAGGCAGAAAATGGCCCGTTTGCCAACTTCCGGTTGGACCGGAAGGCCCATTTTTTTGCTCTCCCCAAGCTCCAGAGCCTTTCTAGGAGCCTGGGGAGGGCAAAAACGGCCTTCCTCTCCCCA
>QLTV01003138.1:6466-17503 GCA_003457575.1 Thermophis baileyi | reverse complement strand
TACCCTATGCCTCTCATTAAGTGTTGTACCTTATGATTCTTGACGAATGTATCTTGTCTTTTTTTTTTAATGTACACTGAGAGCATATGCACCAAAGACAAATTCCTTGTGTGTCCAATCACACTTGGCCAATAAAGAATTCAAGAGCCGAGGTGGCGCAATGGTTAGAGTGCAGTACTGCAGGCTACTTCAGCTGACTGCTAGCTGCAGTTCAGCAGTTCAAATCTCACCGGCTCAAGGTTGACTCAGCCTTCCATCCTTCCGAGGTGGGTAAAATGAGGACCCAGATTGTTGGGGGCAATATGCTGACTCTGTGAACCGCTTAGAGAGGGCTGTAAAGCACTATGAAGCGGTATATAAGTCTAAGCGGTATATAAGTCTAAGTCTCAGGGCCCAGAGGTTACTCTGCACAATTCCTTAACAAGTGCTATTGTTATTGTTATTGTTATTGCTAATTCTATTCTATTCTATTCTATTCTATTCTATTCTATTCAGCACTCTTTAGCTGTTGGTTGTAATATCTGTAAATTGGGATTGAGGGAGAAAGTACTGTACTGGCATGGCAAACAGGATGCTACAAGCAACAGATGACCATTGAATCAACATGAAGCTGATATTGGAATGTTCTTGTTTCAGTGTTTCATCCAGTGATTCCAACATCTGACCTGGCTAAAGAGCTCTTCTGGAACAGTATTTTTATACTTTTGAATAAAACTGAAATGAATTTCTGCATAATTAATCATGGTAGATATAGTAAAACAATTTTAAGTACGGAAAATTATCCAAAGTCAAACTTTGAATTACAACATTATAAGTCACATCACATGTTCTGGATGTGGATAGGGTGGGCTGGCTGCTATGTAGAATTATCAGTTATGAATCTTATTTTAGGAACTAAAAACTCATGAAAACAAAACATGTTTTATAAGCTCTCTTTGCACATGCTCAGACACTAATTATTGTAAATAAATATTTGTCTTCAAACATGAGTCTTCAATCAGCTTTATCACTTTTGTTTTAGCTGCACCATATTTTATTTCTGATCTGCTGGACAGCAGGAGCTTATGCTTGCTATTCACTATACAAGTAGTCTTTGACTTACAGCCCCAATAGGGACCAGAAAATTGTTATGTGGTGCAGTCATTAAGTGAGGCATCATGTGACCACACCTGATTTTATGACTTTTGGTGTATTCATAAAGCGAATCACCATGGTTGTCAAGTGAGACATCATGTGACTGTGACTTGAGACCTTCCCTGATGGTTTCCCCACTGACTTTACTTGTCAAAATGGTGATCATGTGACCCCAGGATGCTGCAACTATCAGAAATGTGTGCCAGTTTCCAAGCACCTGAATCACAATCACATGACTGCAGGGACACTATGGCAGTTTTAAGTGTGAGGACTGTTCAGAAGTCACTTTTTTCAGTGCTGTTGTAACTTTGCTCACTAAATGAATGGTTGTTAAGCAACCATTTTGTACAGGTAATCCTCTCTTAACAACCCTAATTGGGACCAGAATTTCTATTGCTAAGCAAAGTGGTCGTTAGGTGAAATATCACATGACCACATTGATTTGCAATGGCAGTTCCAATAAACCCGGTTGCAGTTGTTAAGCTAGGACCAAACCATTCACATTTCTCAAGCACCACAGCACTCACCTGTTTCAACTCCCCCTACTTGCCTATCCCATTTCTGCCCTTTTAGTCACCCTGCACTCCACACCACCTAACCCTGCCACCTCCTGCCAGCCCCAAATGACCTTTGCCATTTTCTTCCTCCTGCTGTTGATGAGGTGTGCCTGGCTGAGGCAGCTGCTAGGTTTTTGCGAGACTTTCCTGAGGACTCCGCACAAGGGCCTTGCAAAGGGCCAGTGGCCACTTCAGACAAGCACGCCTCATCAGCAGCAAAAGGAAGAAGATGGCAAAGGTCAGTTGGGGGTGGCAGGAGTGGCAGGTGTAGGCAGCGGAATACAGGGTGACCAAAAGGGTACAGATGGGGAAGATAGGCGGGTAGGGGGAGTTGAAGTGCACACTGCAGTTGTAAATGTGGGTGGGCTGCCAAGCACTCAAATTTTTATCATGTGACCACAGGGGTGCAGCAATGGCAGAATTAATTGCAGAAACACTGCAAAGAGATAAGCAAGAAATCTTGAATGAGTTGGATGAAGTTTATAGAATTCAAACCAACTACGCTAGACGCCATAGACTGCCCAGAGAGGTACACGTTAGATTTGCTCAAAAGAAGGTCAGGGACATAATTTACAAAATTACCCGAGAGGAACCAATGGTGTTTAAAGATAAGGAAATCATCACCCTGAAACAAATTCCCAGAAGACTGCGAGAGCAACGAAGAGATTACCGTTTTTTGGCCTCCAAGGACCAACAGGAATCAGAAACTGGTAGACAAACAGGAAAATGGAAGAGTTGAAACTACTATCAATTAATGTTAATGGACTAAATGCATTGGTGAAAAGGAAACAAATATTTGCAAAATTAATTAAACAGAAAGCAGATATTGTGTGCTTCCAAGAGGTACATATTAAAAAGCAAGATGAAAAATATTTAGAATATAATAAATTGGGGAAACTCTATACAGCATTGGCAGGAAAAAAGAAAAGAGGGGTGGCGGTATACATTAAAGAAGGGATAAAGGCAAAACAAATTAATGCAGATCTAAAAGGAAGAACGTTAATGATGGAAGTAACAATAGGGCAAAGAATAATGTTGTTGGTAGTCATCTATGCACCTAATAAAAACCAGGGGGAGTACTACAAGAAAGTTCATGAAAAGATTATTGAGATAGGTCAAGGGAATGTATGTATTGTGGGTGACTATAATGGGGTAGTAGATATTAAAAAAGATTACACCAATGACAAAAAGAACAAGAAAAAAAGGAATATATTACCAAAAACCTTTTTTAAGATGACAGACGAATTGAATTTGACAGATATGTGGAGAAGCCTGCACCCAAAAGAAAATAAATACACTTTTTATTCCAACCCCCATAAATCTTGGTCAAGGATCGACATGGCAACGGAATAGAGAAGATAGAGATTTCCCCAAATACGTGGGCAGACCATAACCCCCTTGAAATAACATGGAGAAGCCAAAGAAAAAAGATGAGAAGATGGACATTAAACCCCCAGATTTTAAAGGAGAAGGAATATACTCAAAGGATCACAAAAGAATTGACACTATTTTTTAAAGAAAATAAAAAACAACATACCTCACTATCAAACCTATGGGATACCATGAAAGCATACATAAGGGGGATAATGATAGCATACATGGCAAAGAAGAATAAAGAGAAATGGAGGCAGCATAACATATTAAAGGAAGAAATTGGAAAATTAGAAAACCAACTCCAAAAAAAATCAGGGAATGAACAAATTAAAGAAACATTGACTTTAGCGAAACATAAATTAAATATATTAGAACAAGATGACATTGCAAGAAACTTAAAATTTACCAAACAAAACTTCTTCGAACACGCCAACAAGCCAGGGAGATGGCTAGCTTATAAATTGAAAAAAGAAAAAGAAGGAAGGATAATACAGCAGCTATATGATGAAACTGGGAACTTACAAAATAGCGAAGAAGAGAAAAAGATGATTATGCAAAAGTATTTTGGAAATCTTTATAAACAGGAAGAAATAACGAAGGATAAAATAAGTAATTATCTGAAGGGGGAAGGGATGTCACCACTAGAGGAAGAAAAGAGAGTAATGTTAAATAGAGAAATAACATTAGTAGAACTGAAAGAGGCAATTCAGAAACAAAAGAACAATAAGACCCTGGGGCCAGATGGCCTTCCAGGGGAAATTTATAAAAATATGGGTGAACTAATAGAACCGTTACTATTGGAGGTATGCAATGAAGCGTTGAGGGAAGCAAAATTACCGGAATCGTGGAGGGAGGCACGTATTACCTTGATACTGAAAGAGGGCACAGATAAGAACAAAATTAGAAACTATAGGCCAATCTCACTCCTAAATGCCGACTATAAAATATTTATGAACATTATAGCAGAGATGTTGAAAAAAGTATTAAACGAAAATATACACCCTGATCAGAATGGATTTTTACCGACAAGGCAAATTATATGCCGCCCAACTCCCAAGGGACTCTGGGCGGCTTACAACAATATAAAAAAACTTAATAAAATATAAAAAACTATTTAAAAAAGACATAATAAAAACATTTAAAAACAATTAAAATACCCATACACACCGTTTCATGGCCGGATCTCGCCAAATTGCAGAAGCGAGATCAACAGCCCCAAGCCTGCCAGAACAGCCAGGTCTTCCCTGCTTTCCGGAAGGCAGCAGGGTGGGGGTAGTCCGGATCTCAGGAGGGAACTGGTTCCAGAGGGCCGGGGCAGCCACAGAGAAGGCCCTCCCCCGCGGGCCCGCCAGCCGGCACTGTTTAGCTGATGGGACCTGGAGGAGCCCAACCCTGTGGGATCTTACCGGTCGCTAGGAGCTATGTGGCAGAAGGCGGTCTTGAAGATAACCTGGTCCTGAGCCATATAGGGCTTTAAAGGTAATAACCAACACCTTGAATTGTGCCCGGAGACCAATAGGAAGCCAGTGCAGCTCACGGAGTATAGGTGTAATATGGGTGTACCTAGGTGCACCCACGACAGCTTGCGCAGCCGCATTCTGGACCAATTGTAGTCTCCGAACACTCTTCAAGGGTAGCCCCATGTAGAGCGCGTTGCAATAATAACTTCAATAAATAAGAGATAACACAAGAACTGTAGTGAATATACTGGAATATTACAAAGCTCACCCAGAAAAACAAGCAGCACTTGTTTTTTTGGAAGCCCAAAAGGCCTTCGATAATTTAAATTGGCAATTTATGATTCAACAAATTCGAAATATGAACTTTGGAGACAAATTTGAAAATATGATAGAAGCAATATACACTACTCAGAAGGCAAGTGTAATATTAAATGTGGACACCACAAAAGCATTCCAAATAACGAAGGGAGTATGCCAGGGATGTCCATTGTCACCTCTACTCTTTACCCTGACATTAGAAATATTATTAATCAGAATTAGAGCAAACCAAAAAATAAAAAGGAATTAAAAAGGAAGAGTATAAAGTACAGGCCTTCACCGACGACTTGGTATTTTTTATTGAAGAGCCATTGGAAACTGGCCCCATCTTACTACAAGAAATAGAAAAATATGGAAAAGTATCGGGCCTCAAAATTAATAAAGAAAAGACCAAAATGTTAGTTAAAAATTTAACAATGAACCAGAAAAGAGAATTAGAGAGGGAAATGGGATTACAAATTGCTAAGAAGATTAAATATTTAGGAATTTGGTTAACAGCAAGGTGCTCCTCAATAAAATATGACAATTACATAGAATTATTTCAACAAATAAAGAAGGATCTGGAAAGGTGGGGGACATTCAGGGGTGGGTTCCTCCCGGTTCGGACCGGTTCTCCCGAACCGGTAGCGGCCTGCTGGTGATGTCACGATGAAGGTCACCGAACTGGATCGGTCGGTGCCGGTCCGTGGGGGCAGCCATCTTTTTTTGGAATTTTTTTTGAATTTTTTTGAATTTTTTATTTCCTTCTGAGCATGCGGTCGCCATCTTTTTTTTGGCTTTGTTTGTTTGTTTGTTTGGTTTTTTTGGATTTCTTGTTACTGCGCATGCGCGTGCGTGAAGTGCACACGCGCCCACAAGGCGCGGGAGGGAGCGAACTGGCAGTGAGGTAAGTTGGAACCCACCCCTGGGGACATTACAACTATCTCTATTAGGAAGAATAGCGACTATTAAAATGAATATTTTACCTAAATTACTTTATTCCAAACAATCCCTATAAAATTGGATAAGAAATTTTTCACAGACCTAAACAAAATAATTATAAAATTTGTTTGGTCAGATAGGAAGGCACGGATAAAATTAGTTTCACTTCAGGATAGCAGAAGTTGAGGTGGCTTTGGACTCCCAGCGTGGGAACTCTACTATAAGGCAGCGATATTAGTATGGATTAGAGATTGGATAAACTTAAAAAATAGAAGAATTTTAACATTGGAAGGGCATGATTTACAAAAGGGGTGGCACGCCTTTCTGTGGGATAGGGGAAATAAGGCACACTCGTATTTTTACAGACATAAAATAAGGGGAGCGCTGATACAAACGTGGGAAGACATAAAGAAAAAACACTATATGAAGATCCCCAGGTGGCTATCCACCATGGAGGCAGTGATCCACCCCAATACATTAGATGTAGGCAAAATGTTTACATATAACAAAATTTTAGATAATCAAGGGAAACTCAAAAACAATCAGGAGTTAAAGGAACAGGGAATATGTATTGATTGGTGGCCATACCTACAGTTATAATCTAGATACAAAAAGGACGCAGAGGAATATGGATTTGATATCGAACCACAACAATTAGATAAACTGTTGGTAGGCCCAGAGGGAAAACTAATAACCAAAATAAATAATTATTTACTAAAATTTGATAGGATGGAGGAGGTTGCCTGGGCCAAAAACTTCAGACACAACATAGAATTAGAAGATTGGGAAAAAATTTGGAATAAAAATTGTACAATAACCAAATCCGTGGCCTATAAGGAAAACCAATATAAGATGTTTTATCGTTGGCATTTGGTGCCAGCGAGGCTGGCCAAGATGTACCCAAATTTAAATCCAAAATGTTGGAAATGCAAACAGGGACAAGGTACCTTCTTTCACTTATGGTGGTCATGCCTCGAAGCGAAAAGATACTGGACGAATATACAGAAATGGATAGCAATAGCAATAGCACTTAGACTTATATACCGCTTGACAGTGCTTTACAGCACACTAATAAACGGTTTACAGAGTCAGCCTATTGCCCCCAACAATCTGAGGCCTCATTTTACACACCTCGGAATAAACTCACATTAGAGTTAAAGGGAAAGGAAGACTCGGAATATTATGCGGTATGGGAGAAATGGTATGAATGGATAGATAATAGAAATAAGAAATGGAAATGTAGAGAAAGGAGTAGAACATTTGGAAATAGAATGTACCGAACTGTTTCTCCTGGGGATATTTAGGGAGAAATATATTAGAAAGATAAAGTATTTGATGTTACATATATTAACGACGGCAAGGATTGCCTTTGTGCAGTATTGGAAGAAAGATAGTATACCACCAGAAGGATTAGTAATTCAAAAAATATTTGATTGCGCGGAAATGGATAAACTCACATTAGAGTTAAAGGGAAAGGAAGACTCGGAATATTATGCGGTATGGGAGAAATGGTATGAATGGATAGATAATAGAAATAAGAAATGGAAATGTAGAGAAAGGAGTAGAACATTTGGAAATAGAATGTACAGAATGTATTGAATATTGATTCTAGTTGTATGAATAATGTCACAGATCTGTTAAATATGTATCAGAGATATGCAAAGAGAAAAACTGCAATAAAAATAAAATTTAAAAAAATAATATTAGGATTAGCAACAGTGAGCTGATTAGAAGTTAGAATAGAGGTAGAAATAAGAAATAGGGGGAATATTAGCAAATATAATTTTTTTCTCTTTTTATATAATAGAATATAAGTAATAATTTGATGGAAAAGATTAGAGGGGGAAAGATGGTATTACCATGTATGCTTACAACATTATTGGCATTAAAATGGAATATTGAAATATTGAATAACTACTTTAAAAAACCATGCATGTATATTAATACTAGGATTATATAAGATTGATTAATATAACAATTATTATGATTATCATTATTGATGTTTGTATCAACATGAATTATATCCAGGGACCACACTGTTCATGTTTTGATATTGATGTATATTTAAAAATAAAAACCTAATAAAACATTAAAAAAAATCTGGTAGCCAGACACTGAAACCAAGAGCTATACAGTGGTACAACCTTGGAGTAGCAAACCAGATGTCACCATGTATGGCCCACTTCTACCTGTCACTATCAGGATATCCTACCTGTTCCTTCAGATCCTCTCTTTCACTCAAACCTCAAGTTAATACTTATAGGCCAAGATATACATATTCCCGCTCCAGATAAGAAACATTATGCCCCAACTATTTATCCATATATACACCAGTAACACAGGGACTCTCAATCACACCTACCAAACACTTGGCAATATTTGGGGGAGGCTTTACACACAGCCTCGGAGATGGAAAGGCCAAAGGGGCTCCATTCCACCAAGAACAATATATATAAAGAGATAAAAAAATGGGATTGGATAAAAAGAAAGAGAGTTTTGAAGAGAAGATAGGGGCTTGGGCAGAACCTCCGGAGGTACAGCAACAAGAGATAGTAGAGATGGAAGAAATATTTGGGCTAAATAGGAAAGATGTAGACAGAGACAAAGACCCAAGGGAGGAGTTTGGGAGGCAAGTAAAAAAACGAATAAGAATTGAACTACTAAAGCGGACAAGAGATGATGGTTAGAAAGGGCATGCTGTTTAATATAAGATTGGCTTTATTGAGAGCTAGAATAGAGGTAGAAACAAGATCAAGGGGGAATATTATTATACATATTATTATATAATATACTAAAAGTAATAGCTAGATTTAAAGATTAAATATTGAAAGATGGTATCACTATGTACCTTTCGAGCTTTTGATTGCATGGCAATAAGGCCAAGCGCTTATTTCAGGGTTCAAAAAAATATAAGGCAGGGTCTTATTTTCGGGGAAACACGGTAGATGTAAAGATTAGATGTTGAAAGATACTGGGTGAGTGGAGTGGTCCTGTACATTTAATAACACAAAAAAAATGATAAAACTGCAAGAATTAACACCACAATTACATAAGTATGATTAATGTAACAAATATTATTATTATTACTATTATTATTTGTATTTAAATGAATGATACCCAGATGCCTCACTGTTCATATGATGGTATTGATGTATATCAAAATACAGGGTTATTCAAAAAGAATGAACCGATTTCATGACACAATATTTTATTAAGGAAAAGTAATACAAAACTCCAGCCAAGTCACAAGTATTCTACTCACAAGCAACTTTTATTTCCTGTCGTACAAGTGTTCAGTGTGGCCTTCAACACTTAGATAACTCCTCTTTCCAATGGTCACTGACTCATTACATGACGATGCTTGAGAACTGAAGCAATGCGTCATGAAATCGGTTCATTCTTTTTGAATAACCCTGTATACTCTAGTACTGTACAAAACATTTGCTTTGCAAACCATCTTAGCACAAGTTAATCACTGTTTGGTGCACTGATTCAGTCACATCCTCTGAAAGGCTTGCAGAGCTATGTCAAAGGCTGCCCTAGTTTTCTTTGTGTACGCATGCACCCACTTGCACTGGAGCCCATAAACAGTGAAGCAGTTGTGCATGCACACACATGCCAGATAGCTGTAGACACCTTCAAAGCTGAAGCACAAGCCCTTCAGAGAACACATGTACTTGAGCATTTTGAGTGGGAATGTTTTGCTTGCACTAACATACTTTGTGTAAAGCCTACTTTTTGAATGCTTTGCACTGCTTTACTGTGTTCTACATGGTTCTACCTCCAAATAATAGTGGTACTCAAAAAGACAATCATATCTATGATTAAAAGCATTACACTAACTGCAAAATTATTTCTAAACATAAACATTTGCATACAGTTAGGTTCAGTATTACCTCAGATAACACTTTGTCCTTATAATCCTGCCCCTTTCCATGGTTCATTGAGGTCACCTGAAGGCTTCTACCACCTATATTTTCCACTGGCTCATCAGATGATGACAATAACTGAAATAACTGTTATTCTAATGAGGGAACTGATCTCTGTCACAGCTTTTAAAAGGCCTTAAAAACATAACTTTAACTAGCTTAGATTGTTGATTGCTTAAATCTTTAATGTTTTAATTTTAACATATTTATTGTAAATGACAGTATAAAATGCCTAACAAATACATTTTAAATACATGAATATTAACAAGTCTTAAAGTGGCCCACATGTAGTTTCACAATTTCAAAGTCATATCTGTTTAACTCAGCCCCGCTTTCCACTTCATATCATGCACTTTATATACAAATCTCCTGTATTTTCCATATATAGCTGGCACTGATATTCTAATGTCAGAGTGTTTACAGCGTGACTACAATTTTGAGACAACCTAGGAGCAAAATACAGGACACAGAGGTTTGTCTTACAAACAGTGGTTTATATACAAGATTTCTATATACATACATACCAGGCAAGCAATCAATCTTCAACTCTACACGGAGAACTACAATGCAGATAGAACACGACGAGGAGAGAGATACACGAGGAGAGAGAGACGCCTTCTCATGGCCTCCCTTATATAGACAGCTTTTTAAAGTGGCAGTAACCCTGCTGACTCATCCTCAGTCTTAAAGCGACAATAACCCTGCTGACTCATCCTCATTGCATCAGCATTTACAGCAGCCTTACAGCAGCTGGTCAGCTTTAAATCGTCATTACCCTGACATCTAATCTATAAAATCTTACACTTGCAGTACAAGATGCCCACGGTAGTGTACTGTACTGATAATACATTGAAACCCTCATTCAGATTGATATGCTCCATTTCTTATACATGAATACTGAATTAGGATGTTTTCTTACAAGCATCACTACTGTTTCATCCAATTTTCTGGCATTGATAGCAGTAAACTAGCAACTACCATATCCTAACAGATTAATAAATGAAACCCATTTCCCCACCCAATAAGTCACCACCAAAAGATCCACCTCCTGTATCTCCTATAACCGTGATGGTGAACCTATGGCACACGTGCCACAGGTGGCACACGGAGCCATATCTGCCGGCACGCGAGACGTTGCCCTAGCTCAGCTCCAGCGCGCATGTGCGTGCCGGCCAGCTGATTTTCAGCTCGCGTGGAGACTCTTGGAGGGCATTTTTGGCCTCCGGAGGACCTTTGGGGGGACGGGGGAGGCCATTTTTGCCCTCCCCAGGCTCCAGGGAAGCCTACCAGGCCCACCGGAAGTCGGGAAACGGGGGAGGGTGGGTCGTGCGCGCATGCGTGTGG
>QLTV01003137.1:1502020-1548977 GCA_003457575.1 Thermophis baileyi | reverse complement strand
TGCTCTGCTTCCTGTGTTTCTTTGTGATTTCATCTTGCTCTTTGCTACCTCCTGGTTTAATCAGGGGGAACACTGCTGTGTCTTCAGAGAGTCCTCTTCCTCGGCTAGAAGTGCTCTTCCGGTGATTTTGGATAATTATGAAACAAACAGGAAAACAGAGATCCAAAATTGCCTTCCTTCTCTCTAAAGGTAAAGGAAAAGGTTCCCCTCGCACATATGTGCTAGTCGTTCCCAACTCTAGGGGGCGGGGCTCCCCTCCCTTTCAAAGCCGAAGAGCCAGCGCTGTCCGAAGACGTCTCCGTAGTTCATGTGGCCGGCATGACTAAACGCCGAAGGCGCACGGAACGCTCTTACCTTCCCACCAAAGGTGGTCCCTATTTTTCTACTTGCATTTTTTACGTGCTTTCGAACTGCTAGGTTGGCAGAAGCTGGGGCAAGTAACGGGAGCTCACTCCATTACGCGGCGCTAGGGATTCGAACCGCCAAACTGCAGACCTTTCTGATCGACAAGCTCAGCGTCTTAGCCACTGAGCCACCGCGTCCCCCTTTACCTTTGTCATGGTTACATGGTGTATATTGGAGGTGACGACCCTTTGAGAGCTGTATGCGATGAAATTTCACTTTATGCCGATTAGTGTACATTCAAAGGGACAAGAAAGTTATTCTATTGCTATTCCTCTTCTATTCTCAACCGAGTCGCATGAGTGGTGGGCCCAGATGCGCACGCAGCTCGACTTACACGAGTGGCGGGCCGGCGCGCAAGTCCGCACAGGTCAACTGGCTTCCCCATTGGCTTTGTTTGTCAAAAGGTGATCACCTGACCCTGGGACACTGCAACCTTTATAAATATGAACCAGTTGCCAGGCGTCCAGCATCCCCATGGTCAAAATTTAGATGCCTGGCAACTGACTCGTATTTATGACGGTTTCAGTGTCCTGGGTCATGCGATCACCTAGTGCAAGGGTGGGGAAAGATGGCTCTTTTATGACTTGTGGACTTCAACTCCCCGAATTCCTGAGCCAATCATGCTAGCTCAGGAATTCTGGGAGTTGAAGTCCACAAATCATAAAAGAGCCATCTTTCCCCACCCCTGACCTAGTGCGACCTTTGGAACAAGCAAAGTCAATGAGGATGTCAAATTCACTTAACAGCCGTGTTACTCACTTAACAACGGCAGTGATTCACTTAACAACTGTGGCAAAGCCCGTAACGTCGGTCAAAACTCAGTTAAGGACTGTCTTACTTGACCACAGAAATTGTGGGTTCAATTGTACTTGTAAGTCGAGGACTCCCTGTACAGGCAGTCCTTCACTTACAACCGTTCATTTAGTGACCATTCAGAGTTACAGCAGCACTGAGAAAAGTGACTTATGACCATTTTTCACACTTACGACCGTTGTGGCGTTCCCGTGGTCACGTGATAAATTCAGACGTTTGGCGACTGACTCATATTTATGACGGTTGCAGTGTCCCGGGATCATGTGATCCCCTTTTGCAACCTTCTGACAAGGCAAGGCAAGGCAAGGGGGGAGCCAGGTTCACTTAACGACCGGGTTACTCACTTAACAACGGCAGTGTTTCACAACCACCGTGGCAAGAAAGGCCATAAAATGGGTCAAAACTCACTTAAGAACCGTCTTGCTTGACCACAGAAATTGGGGGTTCAATTGTGGTCGTAATTCGAGGACTCCCTCTCCTGACGCTGTTAACGGCTTAGACAGGTTTCAGCTCTGACCCACCCAAGATGGCTCATGCGGGGAGAACGACGACCCCGCTAAGCAACGTCCGTTTTCTCCTTCTGTAGCTACTCGGTCGTAATCCGAGGATTAGAAGATCCTCCGCAAAACGGCGCGGAAACGTCCCCTAGCCCTCCCCCGCTGGTCTAAATGCGCATGCGCGGCCCGCCCGTCACATGCCGCCTCACGCCGAAGGGCAACTTCAGCCGACCGCGTAGCAACCGCCCGTTGCTATAGAGCCGCGGCGACCCGCCTCCCCAGGTTCGCGCGAGCTTTTCAAGCCCAGCCAATCTCTGGCTCCGTTTTTCCCTCGGTTCAGCGTTCACCGGCCTGCCGGGCTGTCACTCGGAATCGATGCCGGGACTTGCCGACCAATCGATGGACGGCATTAAGGAGGCCCCGCCCTTCCCCTTCGACACCGGTTCTGTCAATCGGAGCTGTCAAAGAACCGGCGGCGACGCGGGATAGGAGGAAGGAAGGGGGGGGGGTCCTCCGCTGGCCAATCAGCGGCGAGGGTGGGTGGCTTCCGAGGGATCTATTCCCCCACCATTAATCAGGCTTTATTTGAGGAAGCTGGCTGCGATGCGGAGGAGGTGAGAATGGGGGAAAGNTGCCTGGGTTGGATCTTCTGGGTTGAGATCCGTGGGAATCCCTTGCAAAAAGAACACGGTGGATTTGATGGGATCCGATTTCTGGAGGCATCAGGTCCTGGTTCATAGATTTGAGCCGAATTGAAAACCATGGTTCTTTGAACAAGCCAGGATGGACTGGCTTAGCACAGCCTTCTTAATAAGCCACAAATAAACTGGCTTTGCACAGCCTGTTAAGCCACAATGGACTGGCTTTGCACAGCCTGCTAATAAGCCAGGATGGACTAATGCTAATAAACCTCAAATGGGCTGGCTTTGCACAGCCTAACAAGCCACAATGGACTGGCTTTGCACAGCCTTCTTAATAAGCCACAAATAAACTGGCTTTGCACAGCTTGTTAAGCCACAATGGACTGGCTTTGCACAGCCTGCTAATAAGCCAAAAATAAACTGGCTTTGCGCAGCCTGCTTAATAAGCCAGGATGGACTAATGCTAATAAACCGCAAATGGGCTGGCTTTGCACAGCCTAACAAGCCACAATAAGGTGGTTTTGCCTAATGTGCTAAGCCCTAAACCCTGGCTTATAAAGAGGCTGAGTCCACACAAACCTCAACAAGCTACATTATAGCTTCATGCAGAGGGTAAGGCCAGTAGGAGGATAAGGGGGGGGTGAGGAGGGGGGGTGATCTTCTGGGGATGTCAGAAAGATTCCCTTTCTGAAGGAGGGAGGGAAGGAGGAGGAAAAAACATTGGAATATAGGGCATCCGACATGGGATCCAGGACAGTCTAATGTTTGGGAGAAGAGATTTTTTATTATTATTATTATTTATTAAATTTGTATGCCGCCCAACTCCCAAGGGACTCTGGGCGGCTCACAACAATATAAAAAACCATTAAAAGAAACATAATAAAAACATTTAAATTTGGTGGAAAGAAACGTACAGTCTTCTGGGCTTCAGTTGCATTGCAACAATGAACAATTGGGGTGTCTGCAGAGAAGGTCTGTGGTATTTTGGGGCTCTTTGAATTCTCCAAAGAGATTTTGAGGATCCCCCATCTTGCTTTAAGGTGACACAGGCCAGGACTATGTTCATGCATTTTGGGGATTCAGACCTAAAGTATTACACGGCACGATTGTTTAATACTGATTAAAGCAAGTGCAACTTGCAAAGCAGAGGTGTCGTGGATGTAACGAGATATACCCTTAACGGATAAAACGATTCCGGTATTAGATGATTTATTTATTTTAACGAATAAAAGGTATGCTTTTCAAGGCTGAAGGTAAGTCCTGGTCTCCCCTTCAACACACAGCAACAGTGGCACAGTATCGCCTTTCCCAGGAACAAGAATGCACTCTGGGATGGGTTATAAATAATAGAAAATGTGACTGTAAAGGAGAAGATTGGTGAGAGGAAGGCATAAAAAGGTCTTGGTTTTCTACAGGTAGTCCTTGACTTACCACCACAATTGAGCCCATTTCTGTGGTTAAGCGAAACATTTATTAAATGAGTTTTGCCCCGTTTTACGACCTTTCTTGCCACGGTTGTTAAGTGAATCGCTGCCGTTGTTAAGTCAGTAACACGGTTCTTAAGCGAGTCGGGCTTCCCCGTTGACTTTGCTTGTCAGAAGGTCGCAAAAAGGGGGGATCGCGTGACCCCGGGACACTGCGACCGTCGCAAATATGAACCAATTGCCAAGCACCCGAATTTTGACCATGTGACTGTGGGATGCTGCGACGGTTGTAAGTGTGGAGGACAGTTATGAGTTACTTCTGTCCGTGCCGTTATAACTTTGAATGGTCACTAGGCAACCTGTCGTACGTCGAGGAATACCTGTACAAGGCAAAGTCAGAGCATTGCCAAAACTCAGATCCTTCCTTGTCCTCATAGTTGGTCTACTACAAGGTTGGAGAACGTCTTCGCAGTAAGGTTTGTTTCCTTGAAACAGGGGCATCTATGGGGGATAGCCAAATAGTCAAGATGGCAGCCATGGCCACGTGATCAAAGCCCCACCCACTTTTCTGCATGGCCGCCATCTTGACGTGTGTGTGTGTGTGCTTTTTTTAACATGCCCCTCTTTTCTTGGATGCCACCGTTTTGAAAATCAAAACTTCTGCCCTGACGTTCTTTCAGCCAGTTCCGTGTTTCCCCGAAAATAAGACCCTGTCTTATATTTTTTTGAACCCTGAAATTATCAGGGGAAGTCTTATTTTGGGGGAAACAGGATATATATATATATATAAAAGGTCGTAAAAAGGGGCAATGCTCACTGAACGACTGTCTTGCTTAGCAACAGAAATTTAAGGGCCAATTGAGGATTACCTGAATTTGATGGCAACGCTGCGTATCATATATATATATATGTTTTTTGAGGTTTTCGCGGGTATTTGTATGTAGGTCTATGGTTATTCGGGTTTTCTCCCGCGTGAAGTTGGAGATGTCATTGCAACGTTTCGACGAAGTCTCATTCGTCATCTTCAGGCTGATTATCAGGCTTGTGTCTTCAGCCTCGTGCTTCTAGGAGGTACTATATATATATATTTAACAGTGTAAAACAAAAAAAATATATAAACAATGGGCTGTCTGAGTACAATTGATTTTGAGACACACATTCGTCCCACATTCTTGCCGGTGATTGTGTTGGCAGCTAGAAATTTTATTATCGCACGCTCGGCTCAGGAAATTCTGATTGTGGTGGAGAACCTGAAGGAAAGAACAGACTTAAGAAATCCTACGTGCTTGTGTGTGTGTTTGTGTGTTGGTTTTTAGACCTGAGGAGTCATAGAGCACCAGTTGATCTCTTGGTCGGCAAGGGGTCCTCGGCGGTGGGCCTTCTTCTGGACCAGCAATGATTCACAGCCTTTTCCTCATTAACTCCTCTGGAGACATTTTCCTGGAGAAACACTGGAAGAGCGTGATCAGCCGTTCGGTTTGCGACTACTTCTTCGAGGCTCAAGAGCGAGCGTCGGAGGCTGAAAATGTGCCCCCGGTGATCTCCACCCCTCACCATTATCTTCTGAGCGTCTATCGGCACAAGATCTTCTTTGTGGCCGTGATCCAGACGGAAGTCCCACCACTTTTCGTCATTGAGTTTCTTCACCGGGTGGTGGACACGTTTCAGGTAGGCGGAATATTCCAGGGATTTAGGATCTGAGCACACTTTTCAGGATTCTGAAGCGGATAACCTGTTCAGATTAACAGAGTTGGAAGGGACCTTGTAGGTCATCCAGTCCAACCCCCCGCCCAAGCAGGAGACCCTACCTAAAAACGTAGCGTGCCAGACACATGGGTAATAAAATTCACAGAGGGTACAAAATGCATGCATCAAAAGATGACAACGACGGGAGAGAAACTGAATTGTGGTTAACCATGGCTAGGAGGAGGAGGGGAACGTAGGGAAATCACATGTTGTCTTGTGATGTAGGATTATGCAATGTGACTGACAAATGCTTGCTTCTAACATTATTAGGTATAAGAAATAACAGTTGTAAAAATATCATTGCTGTGAAAAATATTATCGCTAGGAAAAGGAGGTGGCGCACTGGTTAGAGTGCAGTGCTGCAGGCTCCTTCTGCTGACTGCCGGCTGCCTGCAATTTGGCAGTTCGAATCTCACCAGGCTCAAGGTTGACTCAGCCTTCCATCCTTCCGAGGTGGGTAAAATGAGGACCCAGATTGTTGGGGGCAAGAGGCTGACTCTATAAACCGCTTAGAGAGGGCTGTAAAGCACTATGAAGCGATATATATTGTCTTATTGCTTTTGCTATTGTGATGACGTTGTGACCAAAATCGTGACTTTTTATCATACCCTGTGTACACTGGAAACGTGCTTGCTTTTTATATTTTGGGGAAAGTTTGGCTCCGTTTCCTCATTCATGTTTCATTTGTTTCCTTTGTTTTATGTCCCCTCCTGAACTTCAGGCTCTGTAAGGGTACGATTACTTCTCGGCTTTGCCCCAGAGTTGTTGGACAAAGCCCAGTGCTGGCTGGGAATTCCGGAAACTCTCTAGTTCTACTCGAAACCTGTGGTTTTGAAACTTGGCAAGTTTGAATGGTGGTTGGGGAATCCTGGGAGTTGAAGTCCCCACATCTTCAAGTTGCCAAGTCTAAAAAAATACTCCAAGCCATTACAGTAAAATGCTCTAGGTCAGGAAAAAAAAACTTTTGCAGACAATGATGAATGTGGGGCAACAATTTAAAACTGAGTTGGGCTAAGCAGTCAGCTAGATTGACACAAACTGTCATATTGTCATAAGGTAGTTTGCCTGGCTTTTGAAAAGAATAGAACAGAACAGAATAGGAGAAAAGGAATAGAAAATAAGAGAAGAGAAGAGAAAAGAGAGAAAAATAGAATAGAGAATAGAGAACAGAACAGAAAATAGAAAACAAAATAGAATGGAATAGAATTAGAATTAGAATTAGAATTAAGAGAAGAGAAGAGAAGAGAAGAGAATGGAATAGAGAATGGAATGGAAGTGAAGTGAAGTGAACTGAACTGAACTGAACTGAACTGGAAGGGACCTTGGAGATTTTCTAGTCCAACCCTCTGCTCAAGCAGGAGACCCTGTTCTATTTCACACAAGTGGTTGTCCAGTCTCTTTTTGAAAGCCTCCAGTGATGGAGCAGCCACAACTTCTGAAGGCAAGCCGTTCTACACTGATTAATTGTCCTCACTGTCAGGAAATTTCTCCTTAGTTCTAGGTTGCTTCTCTCCTTGATTAGTTTCCACCCATTTTTTTTTTTTTTTGTCCTGCCCTCAAATACTGGAATACTGAACCGAACCAGCCAGGAGTCGAACCTAGAACCTTCTGATCCATAGTCAAACGTGTTATGCATTGCGCCACTAGCCCTCAGACATAACACACAAGACATAAACGTAGTGTGCTCTGTGACCTCATTTTGGTTTTTGTTCTATGTCTTAGCCACTAAACTATATTGGCTGGGTCACAGCACTCCTACCTTAGACCACTCATTGTGGTTTATTTAGTAAACTATAATCCGAATATGGGTTAGTGTATGAACCAGTTCGAGTCTGGTGCCAGGGGTTCCTCGGTCCGTGTGTCAACAAAGTCAAGACACAAGTTGTTCCCATTTTTAAAGTGTACACCCCAGCCGTGGGTTGCTCCCAGTTCGGCCCGGTTCTTAGAACCGGTAGCGGTGGGAGGCTCCGCCCACCCGCCCGGGCGCAGAAGCGTGTGCACACGCGCGTACTGGTAGCAATGGGTTTTAGAACCCACTACTTGTACACCCCCGTTTCTCAACCTTGACAGCTTGAAGCTATGTGGACTTTGACTCCCAGAATTCCCCAGTGTTGCTGGACGAAGCCCAGGGCTGGCTGGGAATTCCAGGAACTCCATTTTATGCTCGAAAAAGAGTGATTTTCAAACTTGGCAAATTTGAACGGCGGCTGGGGAATACTGGGAGTTGAGAGCCCCACAACTTCACGTTGCCGAGGCTGAGAAACAACTTGGTGTAGACTTGGTGCAAACCAGGAGCAGGGTTCAACCATATAGGCGTCCACCATCATACCTTTCGATTCCCTGCCTGCAAATGCCTCTCCAAAGTGCCTTTTTCTACTGGTGGCAGGTTGAGAAAAGAACCTGGGAGGCAACGAAGGGAAAGTGGAACAGTTCAAACATGCCCTACTTGATCAGCCTGTTTGGCAAAACCGAGTTACTCTGGGCACAAACTTTCTTGTAAGTCCTTTGAGCCCAGGGAATGATGATTAGCATGAAGGCAGGACTGGCCTTGCCAAACCAAGCAACTATTTCAAAAGCAGCAGCTTTTTTTTGGCCGCAGGATTCAGCGGTCTCCCTGATTTAAAGTCCTCGACTTACAACAAGGATTTTTTTCAGGGCTGTTGTAACTTCGAACAGTTACTAAACAAACTAGCTTAGAACAGTTCGTTTAGTGACCATTGGAAGTTACAGCAGCCCTGAAAAAAAAGTGACATGACCGTTTTTCACACTTCGATAACTCTTGCAGCATGTGTGATCAAAATTCAGATGCTTGGCTATTGACTCAGGGTCCCAGGATCACGCGATCCCCTTTTGTGACCTTCTGACAAGCAGAGTCCATGGGGAAGCCAGATTCACTTAAACAAACATGGTACTAAGTTACCGTACCTGCAGTGATTCACTTAACAACGGTGGCAAGAAAGGTCGTAAAATGGGGCAAAACTCGCTTAACAACTGTCTCGCTTAGCAGCAGAAATTGTTGATCAAACATGGTCGTAAGTCAAGGATTACCTGTAGCTGTGTTCATGGATATTGACATGTTTCTGCAGGTTCAGCCCCGCTGATCTGGGCCCTCCAGACAAGCTGGACTCGAATGTCCATCGTCCTAGTCCCTGGGTAGTGCCATCCAACTTAGGGGCACCCATTGGGGGAGGGGATGAAGGCATTAGTCCAGAGGTCTTCAAACTTGGCAACTTTAAGACTTGTGGACTTCAACTCCCAGAATTCTCCAGCCAGCATAGCTGGCTGGAGAATTTTGGGAGTTGAAGTCCACAAGTCTTAAAGTTGCCAAGTTTGGGGACCCCTGCATTAGTCTGATGGAAAAGCCATTTGAGGTTTCCTTGAAGGTTAGGCTGATCATGGGACTGAGTGCTCGCTGTCTGATAAAGGCCAAATGAACATGTGATTTCAAGATCCCACTTGGTTGTCCTCCTCTGCCTCGCCCCGTGTCATAAAGAAATGTTAAAAATAGACATCTTGTCCAATCCTTCAGATCAGCACCAGTGATGGATGGATGGGAAGGTTTTCATTCTTTCCTTGGGCTTCATTCTTTCCCATGGAAAGCCAACCTTGGAAGAATCGACCTCAAGCACCATTTTTTCTCCAGTGATGGCTGCCCCACCCGGGATGGGGGTGCAGAACATGGAGGGGGGCTTAGTCTGCTTTCTGGCACGTTGATATCCATTGGAGCTGCGTGGTTAACAGTACACCGTAACACTATAACAGGGACCTTGGAGGTCGTCTAGTCCAGCCTCCTGTTCAAGGCAGGGGACCGTCTACTTTCCTGGTCAAATGGTTCAGTCTCTTCTGGATAGAGCACCCATAACTTCTGGAAGCAAGCCGTTCCACCAATTAATTGTTCTCACGGTCAGGAAATTTCTCCTTAGATCTAGCTTGGATCTCTCGGTAGTACATTTGAACAAATAGATATATGTTGTGTGACTGAACCTGCCAACTACAGCAGCCATTTTGGGAAGAGGCAAATTGCCCATGGCAGCCATTTCAGAAATGTACCTACCTCATGTTTCATACAGCTCCCATCCAGAGAAGACCTCCTGCCTTAGGAGAAAGAATTTAGAATAGAATAGAGCTGGAAGGGACCTTGGAGGTCTTCTAGTCCAGCCCCCTGCTCAAGCAGGAGAACCTATACCATTTCAGATAAGTGACTGTCTCTAGTCTCTTCTTAAAAACCTCCAGTGATGGAGCGCCCACGATTTCTGGTGGCAAGCTGTTCCACTGGTTAATTGTCCTCACTGTTAGGAAGTTTCTCCTTAGTTCTAGGTTGCTTCTCTCCTTGGTTAGTTTCCATCCATTGTTTCTTGTCCTGCCCTCCGGTGCTTTGGAGAATAATTTGACTCCCTCTTCTTTGTGGCAGCCCCTCAAATATTGGAATACTGCTGTCATGTCGCCCCTAATTCTTCTTTTCTTTAGATTAGCCAGACCCAAATCCTGCAGCTGTACTTCATAAGTTTTAGTCTCCAGGCCTTTGATCATCTTAAGTGGAACAGCTTGCCTACAGAAGTTGTGGGTGCTTCATCACTGGAGGCTTTTAAGAAGAGACTGGACAACCCCATGTCTCGGATGGTATAGGGTCTCCTGCTTGAGCAGGGGGCTGGTCTAGAAGACCTCCAAGGTCCCCTCCAACTCTGTTCTATTCTATTCAAAAGCCAGGCAAACTACTTTGTGACACAGTTATTCCAACTCTGTTATTCTATTATGAATTTTCTCGGATGCATATTTTAAATATATTAAACTCTGGACATCTACATTTTAGTTATTCTAAACATATATGTCTGGGGTTTTTTTTTTTTCTTTTCTTGGGGGTCTCCTCAGTTTTTCTCCCCTATCTCCATATATAGATTGTTCCATTCTTCTTACAGGCCTGTATGAAATTACGTTGAGCTCCTAGTTGTAACTTGGACTCCTTTATTAGACAGGTTCCTGGTTTTCAGTTTCTGTCGGAGCTTCCTGATCGCTGTAAAATGAGAAATGTGACCTTTGACCCAGGAAACCCACAAAAGGAAGCTTTCTCTGTTCCAAGTTGTCTTCAGATGAACGGAAGCAGACTCTTTAAATCAGGGGGTCTCCAACCTTGGCAACTTTAAGACTTGTGGACTTCTGGGAGTTGAAGTCCACAAGTCTTAAAGTTGCCAAGGTTGGAGATCCCTGCTTTAAATTATACCTCCATGTGGTCTGATGATGGGATGGGCGATTTCCAGCTGGTTCTAGTGGTCCCACGGTTCAATTCCCACCCACCCCTCCTTTCATATCTGCTGAGCCTGTGCCAGGAGAACATCCTTTCTGGATCATGGATCATGTTCCCTTCTTTTGAAGGCCATCTACAACTGAAGTTCTCGCCTAATTCCTGGCTGTTGAGTGAGTCTCTCCCAAGATTTTCCCAAGACAACCGACCCCAGAATGGAGAGCTGTTTAATTTTGCTTCTCTCCACCCTCCCCAGGATTATTTTGGAGTCTGCTCTGAAGTTGTCATCAAGGACAACGTTGTGGTGGTTTACGAGGTGCTCGAAGAGATGCTGGACAACGGTTTCCCCTTGGCAACGGAATCCAATATTCTGAAGGAACTGATCAGGCCGCCGACAATCCTCCGGACAGTTGTCAACACAATCACAGGTAGATGGATTGTGACCGGCCTCACCTCGTCCATCAGGCTAAAATGGCCTTGGCTGATTTGTGGTTTATGGAGTGGATTGAACTAGCCTAGGAACAGTAGTAAGTTGATGGCGAAGTGGGTGGTACAAATCTTGGTACTGGCTCATGGTTCAGTTTAGCATGGGTTAGAGCAGGGGGCCCCAATGCCCAGGCCACGGATCGGTACCATCCATGGCCTGTTAGGAACTGGGCCGCACAGCTGCAGGCGAGTGGCGGGCGAGCGAGTGAAGCTTCATCTGTATTTGCAACCGCTCCCCAGCGTTGGCATCACTGCCTTAGCTCCACCTCGGATCATCAGGCATTAGATACTCATAGAAGCCCAAATCCTATTATAAAATGGACGTGCGAGGGATATAGGTTGTGTGCTCCTCCTCCCCACCCCCACAGTACATGGAAAAATTGTCTCCTATGAAAGTAGAACCCTAGTGAGACCACACCTGGCATACTGCAACCGATTTTGGTCACTACGCTACAAGATAGATGTTGAGACTTTGGAAAAAGTTCAGAGAAGAGCAACTAAGATGATCAAAGGCCTGGAGACTCAAACCTATGAAGAACTTTTTCCTCCCTTCTTCCTCCTTCCAGGAAGCACCAATGTGGGAGAGCAGCTCCCCACAGGGCAGCTGTCCGTGGTGCCCTGGCGACGGACCAGCGTGAAGTACACCAACAATGAAGCCTACTTCGATGTGATCGAGGAGATAGACGCCATCATCGACAAGTCAGGTATTCCGATCATGTCCTTGCTCAAAGACAGCAGAAACCTCGCATTTTAAGGAAAACCACGTAGCCTTTGTCCTTTGCTCTGTGTGTGTGTGTGTGTGTGTGTGTGTGTGTGTATCAAGATAGATCTAGAGATAGAAAGATAGAGATATTGATAAGAGATAGATAGATAGATAGATAGATAGATAGATAGATAGATTATAGATCTAATTAGTTAGTTAGATAGATAGTTAGATAGATAAGGAGGATGGATGGATGGATGGATAGATAGATAGATAGATAGATAGATAGATAGATGATAGATTATAGATAGATGATAGATTATAGATAGATAGATGATAGATAGATAGATAGATAGATAGATAGATAGATAGATAGATAGATAGATAGATAGATAGATAGATAGATAGATAGATGATAGATGATAGATAGATAGATGATGGATGGATAGATGATGGATGGATGGATATGATAGATAGAGATATTGATATAGATAGGTAGGTAGGTAGATATATACATATAGATACTGATATTGATATATTGATATATCAGTTTTCAATCTCTAAATGTCTATGGAGCTTCTCAGTCATCCAGGTCAAGGCGGTTTTTCCAAGAGGCAACTGGACTTTCTGGTTTTTCTTTGAAGACCTTTCGCTTCTCATCCAAGAAGCTTCTTCAGCTCTGACTTGATGGTGGGGAATAAGATTAAGCAAAGGGTTAAGCCATTCCCCACCATCCAATCAGAACTAAAGAAGCTTCTTGGATGAGAAGCGAAAGGTCTTCAAAGAAAAACCAGAAAGTCCAGTTGCCTCTTGGGGAAAAAAGCACCTTTGGGATTTTCAGTCTCTAGTTTGCTTTTTGCCTTCAAATCAGCCTTGATACTAATGACTGCCTGGGTGATTCCATGCGGTGGATTTGTTCACTTTTCTTAGCCATGTTTTCAGCCCTGCTTTCTTCTCCCTCAGGCTGACCGAGCGACTGAGCCAAGCTCCTGTGCCTCAGGCAGGGCTAGAACTTGGCGGTCTCTTCCAACACATTCACCTCTACATCAGATTGCTTCTCTTTTCTAGTTTATTTTCCCTCATTATTTATTGAGTGGTAGCTTTGCTTACAGCTTGGCAAATATAAATACACTTACTGCCATTTATCAAGTTCCCGTTAAGAAAATTTATGCCTATTCAAAAGAATCTAGTCAAGTAATGGTCAACGGCTAAGATAAGGGTCAACAGACTTAGACCATTTGTGGGAACGTAATGACTCTAGGCTGATGACTTACTTGACTCCACCCCCCCAGGCTATGCTTGCTCGTCTTCTACACATAACCTTTTTAAAACGGAATATAGGTATTCCTCAACTTACAACCACAGTTGAGCCCAAAATTTCCACTGCTAAGTGAGACAGTGGTTCGTAACAGAGTTTTGCCCCATCTTATGACCTTTCTTGCCACAGTTATTAAGTGAATCATTCCCGTTGTTAAGTCAGTAAACACGGTTGCAAAGTGAATCTGGCTTCCCCATTGACTTCGTTTGTCAGAAGGTCACAAAAGGGGATCACGTGACACCGAAAATGTCATAAATATGAGACAGTTGCCAAGCGTTCACATTTTGCCTACGAGGATGTTGCAACCATCGTAAGTGTGAAAAACGGTCCATAAGTCACCTTTTCAGTGCCGTTATAAATTCAAACGGTCACCAAATGAATGGTTATAAGTTGAGGACTACCTGTAACCTAGGATTGTTTAGACTAGCTCTGATGTCCTTCCTGAGCTATGTGAATTAGTTTTTGTTTTGTTTGTGTGTGTGGCAGGTTCCACAATTACAGCTGAAATCCAAGGGGTGATCGATGCCTGCGTGAAATTGACTGGGATGCCTGACCTCACCCTCTCCTTCATGGTAAAAATGAGAGGGGAAAGACCCCTCTCGCCCACCCGTTTTAACAAATTGCCCGGCTTGCCCTTCCGTAGCCAACCATCACGGTGCCAGTATCCAAAATAGGAAACCAGTCAAATCTTCCCACGAGGGGTATAAAGCAGTAAAACCAGAGCACTGGTGGTCTTCTTTCTTCTTCTTCTTTCTTTTTCTTTCTTTCTTTCTTTCTTTCTTTCTTTCTTTCTTTCTTCTTTTTTTCTTCCTCTTCTTCCTCTTCCTCTTCCTCTTCTTCTTCTTCTTCTTTTCTTCTTCTTCTCCCTCTCCCTCTCCTTCTCCCCCTTCTTCTTCTTCTTCTTCTTCTTCCTCTTCCTCCTCTTCCTCTTCTTTTCTTCCTCCTCCTCCTCCTTCCTCCTCCTCATCTCCGAGGCTCGCGGCTTGCATCTTTGTTGATGGTGTCTTGCCATCTGTGTTTTGGGTGCCCGCGAGGTCCCCCGTCATTGACTTCTAGTTGGTAGGCAGTCTTGGCCACGGTGGAAGGTGCCGCTCTCAGGATGTGTCCATACCAGCGGAGCCGGCCTTCTCTCATCTTCTCTCTAATCGGCACCACACCAAAATGCTGTCGAATGGTGTCATTTGTGATGTGGTCAAGAAGGGAGGTGCCCGATATCCAAGAGAGCCTTCGCATTTCCATGGCCTGGAGATGGCTTTCGGTAACACACGGGAGTTCTGCTTGACCACCATAAATCCATAAAAGTTGGTGTAGGCGACTTTGGTTCTTCATCTCTTGGTGGTAAACTGAGCTTCTGCCACAGTTTATTTCCCGGCCTGCAGAGATGGATAGGAATTAGGAAAAACTCTGGAAGGCGGGCATTCCAAGGGAGAGGTGCAGCAGCTTTCTTTTAAAATAAGGGAAGGGTCTTGTGGAAGGAAGGGTGAAGAGAACAGTTTACATCTTTGAAAATGGGGCTGTGGGGAACTGTGTCAAAGAGAGAAGACCAAAGCACAACGTAATACAACTATGGCTGAATAGGGCACTTCCTAACATAGGAATAGTAAGTACACTGTTTCTTCACCTTGGCAACTTTTAAGACCTGTGGACTTCAACTCCCAGAATTCCCCAGCCAGTGCTGGCTGGGGAATTCTGGGAGTTGAAGTCCACAGGTCTTAAAGTCGCCAAGGTTGAGAAGCCTTAGAATAGCACCACCAGCCAAGGAACTTCCAGCTCTTTTCTCCTTCCTTTTTCAGAACCCAAGATTGTTGGACGATGTCAGCTTCCACCCCTGTGTGCGTTTCAAGCGGTGGGAATCCGAACGCATCCTGTCCTTCATCCCTCCTGATGGGAACTTCCGCTTGCTCTCTTATCACGTCAGCGCTCAAAAGTAAGATTGATTCTTCCAGCGTTTTGGGCTTTCCCCCCCTTTTATGTAAGGGAAGAAAAGATGGCTCCATGGAATCTTCTACTAGGGAATTCTACCTTTGGCTTCATGCAAGAATCAGGACCGACATCATCCCACATCTTCTTGGTACAGTCCCTTTGGACGAGTGTCCCAAGCATGTCGTCGTGCAGGGGTCTCCAAACTGGGCAAATTTAAGACCTGTGGACTTCAACTCCCAGAATTCCTCAGCCGGCCATGTTGGAATTCAAGCAGTTTCCTGAAAGGAACGGGTTAAGCCAGGCAGAAAGGGCAAACTCAGATTAGTGGGCTACAACTCCCTTTGCCATGATGACGCTCTTCTTTTTCCCCACAGTTTAGTGGCCATCCCAGTCTACGTAAAGCATAACATCAGCTTCCGAGACAGCAGCTCCCTCGGCCGCTTTGAGATCACCGTGGGGCCGAAACAGACCATGGGGAAGACGGTGGAGGGGGTACTGGTCACCAGCCAGATGCCCAAAGGGGTGCTTAACATGACCCTCACACCTTCTCAGGGGACGCACACGTTTGATCCGGTCACAAAGGTGAGGAAGTACAGAACCTTCAGTCGAGTCTGGTTCTTGGGATGATCCGCCTGTCATCTTTTCCTGTTGTAGGAGGAGGAGTGGCAGAACCAGGGGGTGGTGGAGTTAAAAGAGGGATCAGCCTAGAATCCTTACATAGTCACAAGAGGACTAGGCCGAACCACTCTTGAATTCCTGTTAGCCGAGAAGATTCCTGTGCATAGGCTGCTTAACAATAAAGCGGTTTAATTGGAAGCTTTTTATTAGAAAGGGACTGTTCTCTTGAGTGGGATGGCTCGGGGGGTGGGGGTGGGGGGTAAAGGAAGACATGGCAACAGAGAAGATGGATTACAGGTAGTCCTTGACTTATGACTTCAATTGAGCCCCACGTTTCTGTTGCTAAGCCAGACAGTTGTGAAGTGAGTTTTGGCCCATTTCAAAACTTTTCTTGCCACAGCTGTTAACTGAATCACTGCAGTCGTTAACTTGGAAACATGGCCATTAAGTGAATCTGGCTTCCGCGTTGACTTTGCTTGTCAGAAGCTTGCAAAAAGTGATCACATGACCCCGGGACACGGCAGCAACGGGCATAAATATGAGTCCGTTGCCAAGTGTCCGAATTGCTGGAATGGTCATAAGTGTGAAAAACAGTCATAAGTCATGTCCCAAAGGTGCTTTTTTTTCAAGAGGCAACTGGACTTTCTGGTTTTTCTTTGACGACGTTTCACTTCTCATCCAAGAAGCTTCTTCAGCTCTGACTGGATGGTGAGAAATGGAAGGATTGATATTCCTTGCAGACAGCTGGTCATTTGCACCCTTTTAGAGGGTCCTTGAAGCACTTGGAGGTTTTAGCTATACAATTTGGGATGAACCCCCTTGGAATGGTGTGGGAGTAGGAATGTATTTCCAGAGGGAAAATAATTGCAGATTACAGGAACAAGGAGCACCACTCAGGTGACCCTGAGGACACAGGTAAACCTCCAGGTGGCCTCAATGACCCTCTACAAGAATGCAAATGATCAGCTGTCTGCAAGGAATATAAATCCTTCCATTCCCCACCATCCAGTCAGAGCCGAAGAAGCTCCTTGGATGAGAAGCGAAACGTCTTCAAAAGAAAAAAACTCAGAAAGTCCAGTTGCTTCTTGGGGAAAGAAAAAAACAACACCTTTGGGACAACCCTGACCTGGATGACTGAGAATCTCCATAGACATTTATCTTGTCATCTCTTTCTTTCTTTCTTTCTCCATCCTTCCCTTGAAAGCTGCTGATGTGGGACGTGGGGAAGATCAACCCTCAGAAGCTGCCCAGTTTGAAGGGGACGATGAGTCTACAGGCAGGGGCCTCCAAGCCTGATGAGAATCCCACCATTAACCTCCAGTTCAAAATCCAGCAGTTGGCCATCTCTGGTTTGTGATCTTCTAATTATCTGGCTGTCTTTTTTTTTTCCCCTTTACTTTTTTTTTAAAGCACCCTTTTAAAGCCCCAGTTGCGATTAAGCAAAGGAATTTAAATGTCATTATAAAAGACATGCTGGACAATTGGGCTGCCTAAGCATTAAGCAAGATTTGCAGTGATGGTGCATTCTTTGCTGCATCCCATGTAAACTTGTAAACCAAAATATCCACAATTAATATTGGACTGGATTTTGTTCCCTTGGCCGTGCTGGTCCTGGGCCTCTGACCCCCAGTATCTCAGAGACCATACGCTTCTAAAAATTAGCATTGGGCAGAATAATTCCCCTGCCTTTTTTTACATACTTCGATTGAACATTTTAAAACCAAAAGTAAAAAATTAATACAGACTAAGGTGACCGAAGAAAAATAAATAAATCAAAGAGGAAGCTAAAAGTGCAAGAAAGAAAGGGGGGAAAAACTAGAAAAGAAAGGAAAAAGATTCAAAGAAGTGACTTCCAATCTTCTTTACAGCAGCATTAATACAGTGGCACCTTGGTACTCACCGTTAATTGGTTCTGGGAGGCGTGATGAGTACTAAAAATGACGAGTACCAAACAAATCGTGTGACTAACATGTCACCCTTTGTTTCGGCTGGAAAAGGTAGCGAGTCATGAAGCAATAAATACCACCAAGTTTTAATTTGTGCATTAAGTACCAAACAAACAACGAGTACCAGGACAAGGTTTTGGGGTCAAAATGCGTCGAGTAGCAAATTCAATGAGTTTCAAAGCAGTTGAGTACCGAGGTATGACTGTACAATTATAAATTTACAGTCATTTACAGTCAAATTTATCTCTTTCCCTAAAATGGCATCGTGACTCTCTTCCTTCTATATCAAAACCACAAATCACGTTCATTTTATCCATTTTATGCAGAAAGACCATCTCTTGTATTTTCAATCAGTTCTTAGTCCGATTTTTGAGTGTTTCCTTTCAGAATTTCCTTCAGAAGAGAATATTGAAAAAAAATATTTTTAGAGTGTTATATTCTTCCATTTATTTTTATTTATTTATTTATTTATTTATTTTGTTAAGAGGCAGAGCAGCCATGTACCGTATTTTTCGGAGTATAAGACTCACTAAAAGAGGGTGAAAATTTGGGTGCGTCTTATACACCAAATGTAGCCAAAAACGCGAGGCACGGAGGAGGCGATGGTCTGTGGCAATCCCTGCAGCCTAGAACAGCTGATTGGGGGTATTCCGGGAGGCGAATCCACCCGCCAATCAGCTGCTCGTGCTGAATCAGGCTGCAATAATGTGCTGAAGCTGACCTGGCTGTTCGCTATTTGCTGCAAGGACTCAGAGTTTGCAGCAGCAATCACATCCAGAAAGCACACACAAGTAACTGATTCAGCAGGATTCAATAACTTCTCTTTATATATATAATATAACACATGAAGTAAATATACAATACCAAAAGCAGGTTTTCCAACATGGTAGTAAATACAAGCCAAACACAAGCAGAGGAGAGGAGTTTCAGTTTCAGTTTTAGTTTCAGAGATCAGCACAGCATGCAGCTTTAGTTCAGAACAGTTGAGCTAAGCCACGCCCAGGCTCCTTGCTGTCTCCTTCCTTGTTGCTCACACAGCAACTGCTGTTTCAGTTTCCAAACAGCCCTCAACTCTCTCACACACTGACAGGATGAATACCAATGGATGCTGGTAGGCAGAGGCAGAATTATTTTTTTCTCTTATTTTCCTCCCCAAAAACTTAAGGTGCGTCTTATACTCCAAAAAATATGGTAAGCTGGAACAAGGTTTGTACAAGGATCTGCAGCCTTCCTTAGTTCCTACACTTTTGTTAAACTCTCGAGAAAACCTCAAAGGAAACTTCAGTCCTGTAATTGTTGGTGTTGTGAGGAATTGTGAGAAATTACTGCAAATGGTTTTCCTCCTCTGAAGAAGTTCAGAGAAGTTATATCCACCCAATTTCTCCAGCCACAATCGGCTGAAAAACGTTATTGGGTGAAACTGGTGCCCAGTTTTTGCAGCCACCTCCTCCGACGTCTTCAACGTTGCTTCAGCTTCATGCCTCTTCTTTTCTGCTCGCTCCAGGTCTGAAGGTGAATCGTTTAGACATGTACGGGGAGAAGTACAAGCCTTTCAAAGGAATCAAGTACATGACCAAGGCTGGGAAGTTCCAAGTCCGGACCTAAGAGAGCTTCTGCCCAAGAGAAGGCTTGCGACTTCTACTCCACCTCTGCTCTCCTCTTCCTCATGGTTTGCTCCTTGGTGTGTGACCCATCTGGATTTCTTCTGAGACAGGCAACTTCCCCCCCCCCCCCGGTTTGGCCAGCCCTTCCTCCTCTAACATCTGGAGCTCCCCGATGGCAGCAAAGAGCAAAAAGGAGACGTGGTAACCTTCTCTTTGGGCTTGTTGGCTTTCAACTTCAGCCAACAGTGTGCTTCTTCCCCCTCGTTGGCCGTCAGCAACAGCTGGATTGTTTGCCGGCTGAAACTGCAGCAGAACCCCAACAAGAAGGGGGGGGCCCGAATGGTCTTCTTGCTTATTGCACGGGATTCTGGTTGGACTCCAAGCCCCTGTAAGTCTTTCTTTCCCAGCTTCTCTCCGCTCAGCCTGTCCTATTTAACTGTACCGGTGAGGACAGAAACGGGAAAAAGGCGGCTCCTTTCTCAGACGAGGGTTGTTGGTGATCTAGAAGTGGCCTTTTAGCCCAGTGTAAATATGCTCAGCTTAGCTGTTGTCTACGGAGGATTTGCAAGCTTGGGAACGGAGCTTGAGAAACGAGTTTGCTCCGGACATATGGAAGCGAAAGGAAAACAAAACACAAATATATATAGATATATATAGAGAGAGAGAGAGCATAGCATCTGTTGTAGCATTGGCTGCGAAAGAAATGGGGCCGGGGGGGGAGCAGCCATTTGGGCTCTGAGGGTGGGGCACTCGTTCCCGGGCTGCCACGTTGACCTCTTGCATGTGCTTGCGTGTTGCGCTTCCAGCTGATCTCTGACATGTGTTGCTGTTCTACTACCATAATAGATCTGCTTTCCCCCAGTCTGGTGCGCCCCCCCCCCCCCGGCTGCCTGGCTGTAGGGCTGCTGCCCCTTCAGCTTCTCCCACTGAATCAGAATGGTCGTCCCAAGAGCTTTTCTCCCTACCAGGCTGGGCTACAGGCTGCTGGTCCCTTTTTTTTGGTGCAACCTCTCTTAGAGCTTCGGGGTGTTGCTCTTCTTAAAGCCTGAGCTAAATCTGAGCTGTGTGTTTGTTTCCATTCTGATGCGGCCTCTCCCCTCTTAGCACGCTTCTGTTTTGTTCCTGGAGAGGAAAAACTCCGGACAAATCCAAGTAGAGGTCATTTAGCAGGTCCTTTCTAAGGATGCCATGGGAAAGTCCAAACACAAGGGGCTGAGATCTGCCGGTCAGGTTGGCCAATGCAGAGGGTGCCTGCCAGAACATTCTGGACACAATGACTTTGCAACGCTCTCTTCTTTTCTCTCTCCCCTCCTGTCCTCTTCTCTCCCCTCCCCTCCCCTTCTCCTCTCCATGCCTCCCTTCCCCTTTCCTCTCCTCCCATCCCATCCCCTTCTCTTCTCTCCATGCCTCCCCTCCCTTTCTCCTCCCCTCCCCTTTCCTCTCCTCCCATCCCATCCCCTTCTCTTCTCTTCTCTCCATGCCTCCACTGCCCTTCTCCTCCCCTCCCCTTCTCTCCTCTCCTCCCATCCCATCCCATCCCCATCTCTTCTCTTCACGCCTCCCCTCCCCTTCTCTCCTCTCCTCTCCTCCCATCCCATCCCCTCTCCTCTCCTCTCTTCTCCTCCCCCCCCCTCCCCATCTCTTCACCCCTCCCCTTCTCCTCTCCTTGCATCCCATCCCCTTCTCTTCTCCTCTTCTCTCCACGCCTCTCCTCCCCTTCTCCTCGCATTCCATCCCATCCCATCCCCCTCTCCTCTCCTCTCCTCTCCCTCTCCCTCTCCCTCTCCCTCTCCCCCTCCCTCTCCCCCCCTCCCTCCGGATGCTGTTGCAGGACAGGGAGAAAATTACAGCCGGCCATTGCAAGGGGATCTGCCTGCCTGCCTGCCTACTTGTAGCAGCAGGGATATTTTCAAGAGCCTTTTTAGAAAGCATCCCTCGGAGACCGGTGGACATCTTTGACTTGCACTATAGAGGCTAAGAGAGGCGGCCCGTTTTTCAATGAAGTGTGCTTCGGATTTACGCAGGATGTAGAATGTAAATATCGCCTCCTTAATAGATGTTTGTCTGAGATGTCCGTTGTCGGCTTTTGTGCATCTTGCGGTCAAAGTTTAGCTCCTCTGTGGCACCGCTCTTTGTGTTAGGATCTAAGAACGTTGCCTGTCTTCCAGTTTAGCAGCTTCTGGATCTGGTGTTCAAAAGATGCAAAAGAGCACCCACTTGTCCCTTTTCTGTCCCCAAATTCAGGAGCCGGTGCACCTTTTCTGACCAACAAATTTCATTCAGCGGCATAAGCTTTTTTTTTTTTCCAGGACTTTGGTTGGAAAAGGGGCTACCAGGCCCTTTCTGAATTTTTGCCATCATGTTTGCAAACATCACTCCTCCTTCCTACCATCCCCTCTGCCCAGTGACTGGCTGTTGCGCCTTCCTGCTCCGCTTGTGCGCTTCTTGGAAGGAGAACTGGGAAGGTGGAGGACATGTCTCAAGGGCAGGATGTCATATATGTTCTTCTCTGCACATGTGTGGATAGGAACCTGGACTTATAAGACTGAGCAGTGCTGTTGACCTCACTCTAATTCCAGTGATGGCCAGTGATGAGGGATGTTGAGAGTTACGGGGCCAGTAGGATCTGAAGAGCAGCGATTGGTTCTTGCTGCTTTAATGCAGCCCGTCTTTTGGGGAATTCTGGGAGCTGAAGTCCATAAATCTTAAAAGTTGCCAAGTTTGGAGAGCCCTGTCCTAGATGGAGTATCTGAATATATTTAGTTTCCCGAACAGTCAACGAAATGCCTTTTAGGTTTGAGATCTAATGAAGAGAACTATGGAAGGTGGTTTGGAAGAAGACCAGGAACTCAGTACCTGGGACAAGAGTTGGGTTGTCCAAGGGTTGGTTGTCATGTCTGTGGGAAAAGCTGGGGAACTTTCTCCTAGTGTGCGTACAGGGTGGGGATGGGAGGATGACAGGTTGACACATTCAAAGGAGACATTCTAGTTCTGTAAGGTCTAGCAGTGGTTTGCTAAAGCAGCTGGAATGGACGGGTCAAATTTTTGGGGTCCTTTGCGTTGGAGGGGAAGAAAGATGGCGCTTGAACCCTCCTTACGTCCTTTCCAACAGAATCCCAATTTGTGTGTAGAGACAACCCCTTGCCAGTTCCATTTAATGTAAAATTAGCATGAAAATCTTAAGGGCCAATTGTTTCCAAGCGGTGGTCCTAGGATAATCTCGATCTGGAAAAGGTCTAGGGTAATTAAAAGCAAACTCCTCTCTCTTAATGCTGAGAAAACATCCTACTGGATGTCTGGTATGTCTCCAGGAAAGAGGAGAATTTTTTTCCCCCCAGATGACACCTGCCTTCATGCAAAAGATCTGGGCTTCAGAGAGAGGATTCCTGGAGCCTTCTGAGGATGCACCATCTCCTTCAGTTCAGTAGGTGGAGATACAAGCCCAAGAGTTATCATACTTTCCGGTGAACAAGCCAAGGGGGAATCGAGACAGCTTTATGGGTCATACCAGAGAGGACTTCTTACAGAATGTCTCTTTTGAGATCAGCTGCTCATTTCCAAGGGGCCTGCAGATATCCAGATGTGTTCACAACCAACGCAAGTGGCCCTCAGCCTCCATTCTTTCCACTTTCAGTCCAAAGCTCAAGATCTGTCCATCCCAGCCATTTAGATGGGCTAATCATTGTAGTTGGTTTTTATTGTCTTTAAAAATGGCTTCTATTTTTAGATGGTTAGTACTTGTCTTGAATGCCTGGGGGCAAAAAGGCAGCACAGACATTGAAATAATAAGCAAAATAAATCTTTGGGCAAGTGTAGGAGATGGGAATCCGAACTAATTAAGCCTTCTCCAGACCCGGCAAGACAACTCTTGCTTCAATTTGGAATTAAATGTCTTGGGTTCAATTTATATGGCTAGTCTAGTGGAAAGAAGAACTAAGGGAGACAAGATGGCAGTATTTGAGGGGCTACCACAAAGAGGAGGGGGTTAAATTATTCTCCAAAGTAGCTGAAGGCAAGACAAGAAACAATGGATGGAAACTAATCAAGGAGAGAAGCAACCTGGAAGTAAGGAGAAGCTTCCTAACAGAACAATTATCCATTGAAACGGCTTGCCTCCAGAAGTTGTGGGTGCTCCATCACTGGAGGTTTTTAAGAAGAGATTGGACAGCCATTTGTCCGAAATGGTATAAGGTCTCCTGCCTGAGCAGTGGGTTGGACTAGAAGACCTCCAAGGTCCCTTTCAACTCTGTCATTCTATTATTCAATCCAATGGGTACAAGTCTTCCAATTTTAATATGTGCTCTGTGTTTCATCTTGAAAATCCCAACATCCTGTATCAAGTCTGCTGGTTGAAAAACCCAGGTTCTCTGTCTAGGTTCCTCCATACGTTTTGACCTGCAGTTTCCATCAGCCACAGCCAGGCTGTCCCAGACGTGGTGTACCAGAATAGTAGTGGGGTTCCAGTGGCTGGGGAATTCTGGGAGTTGAAGTCCACAGGTCTTAAAGAAAATGGCCAAGGTTGGACACCCCTGCTTTAGGGCAAAACCAGAAACGTAAGTAAACGGAATAAACATTTGGATAAACCTGTCATAAGAAGACAGCTGGTGTGTCACAAGAGAGAGAGAGAGAGAGAGAGAGACTAAAGGGAAGCCATCGAAGGTGTTGGGAATTGAATGTGTGAATCCTCTGCTCCCCTGCCCCATCTTAACTCGGCACCCTGAAGGCTCTCTCTCTCTCTGCCCTGTCTTTAACCAGCTTCCTCTAAGCTATGCCAGTCTTCTTGATCTAACTTGTATTTTTTCTTCCTTCTTTCTAATCATTATTCTTACTTTGGTTGCTGGACACCAGCTGTCGCTTTGTCGCTCAGATGCTTCTCAATCCCTTGTTGACAGCATGCTTCAACCACAGTCCTTCTCAATGCTTCTTTGCAGCATCTCACCTGGCACAGAGATTTTGATCCCGGCCCACCAACTCTTAGCGGCCCCCTGCATTAACCAGAGCTTGAGTTAACAACTTCAGGGTATGTGCAGTGGTGGTGCGAGAAGGTTGCTCATTCACCATAACCTCCATTGGCTGAGCTCTGACTGCTTCCAAGTCATGAGAAGATTAACGTATGTACTATGCAGTTTAACTCGTGCATATGTATTTATGCACATGTGTGCAATGTGGTTTACTCGTTAGTCTGCAGATTCAGCTTCTCTAGCTTAAACAAGCCATAGCTTGCTGTGTTGTGCAAACCACATTTGTGAATCCAATAAACCATGGCTTAGTGTAACATAACAAGTCCAGATGAAATAGTTATCCACACATAAAGTGTCAGCCTGGAACTTACAACATACTAGACCAGGGGTGTCAAACGGGCGGCCCGCGGGTCGGATGCGTCATGCGCAGGCCACGCCCACCCCAGCTCCGCGAATGGGAAAACCGTCACGAAACGTCACACGACTGCAACGTGACGCAGCAAGTTTGACACCCATGTACTAGGCCAAGGGTGTCCAACCTTGGCAACTTCAAGACTTGTGGACTTCCAACATTGCTGGCTGGGGTATTCTGGGAGTTGAAGTCCACAAGTCTTAAAAGTTGCCAAGGTTGGATGCCCCTGTACTAGACTTACTATTTATTAAATTTAATATCCCATCTCTAGGAGCTCCAGAAGTTCCAGGAGTTCAAATGAGTGTACATAGTAGTCCTTCTGTATAATGGTATGTAGGAATGAACTTGAAGGAAGAGCCACAGACTAGACAATGGTCAGATAAGAAACAGTTGAATCTGCAGTGAATGAGCAAACGTCTCGGAAGAGGCCCTCCCTAGTTTCTTGGACCTAGGTGAGCGGGGTGGGGGTGGGGGTGGAGACGTACTTTCAGACTTGCAAGATTCTGTTCATGTAACCTTACAGTAAAGTAGAATTTGCTCATTGGGGCATGCTTCTTTGTCTGGACTACCTCGCAGGGATAACAGGTTCTTGTCTGAAATGGTATAGGTTCTCCTGCTTGAGCAAGGGGCTGGACTAGAAGGCCTCCAAGGTCCCTTTCCAGTTCTATTCTATTGCCTTGGTTGTGTTTCTCAAGATCATTCCCACACACCATCACAGCACACATCTGAGAAAAGCCATTCTGTGAGAAAGGTTGAGCTGTGAGATTTGAGTGTCCTCAGGGATCTTCTGGGGTGGTGAGAGAACTGGAGCTCGAGTCTTCCTGGTGCCCGGTCAATGACACACATTGTGCTGTGTTTAATTTAGAGCTAATGTGTACAAGCCACACCACAGTGGCATGTAAAGCATACTTTTCGCCGGTGTCTTTGTTTCAGTCAATTGTGAATAGTTCAATAAACCACAACTGAGTGGTAGCTCAGCATGATGTGCAAATTCTGTGTGAGCTTAGAGTCCAAGCAGAGTACTTGGGCCCTGATGTCACGGCCTTGATCTACCCTGTGGATTAAATTTCACAATTTGATTCTTCTTTGATTCTGCCTTCCCATCTACTCTTTATTCTGGTCGCCACGATGTAAAAAAGATGTTGAGACTCTAGAAAGAGTGCAGAGAAGAGCAACCAAGATGATTAGGGGACTGGAGGCTAAAAGATACAAAGAACAGTTGCAGGAACTGGGCCTGGCTAGTCTAGTGAAGAGAAGGACCAGGGGAGACATGAGAGCAGTCTTCCAATATTTGAGGGGCTGCCACAGAGAGGAGGGGGTCAGGCTGTTTTCCAAAGCACCTGAAGGCCAGACAAGGAACAATGGATGGAAACTGATCAAGGAGAGATTCAACCTGGGAATAAGGAGGAATTTTCTGACAGTGAGAACAATCAACCAATGGAACAGAAGTTGCCTTCAGAAGTTGTGAATGCTCCAACACTGGAAGTTTTTAAGAAGAGATTGGATTGGTCAATGACACATACTGTGCTGTGTTTAATTTAGAGTGTCTGAAATGGTATAGGGTTTCCTGCCTGATCAGGAGGTTGGACTAGAAGACCTCCAAGGTTCCTTCCAACTCTGATTCTACTCTATACTCCCTACTCCACTCCACTCCACTCTACTCTACTCTCACAGTAGAGAAAACTGTCGCAAAATCCAAGCGTACCTTGCAAATGCTGGCTGCCAGCAGAGCCACACCAAAGGAGCTCACGCAATGATACACTTTTTGGGCCCTGTTTATACAAGACAAACCTTACTTACATCTCTGAGGTTTCTTTTTTCCTGCCTTCCTTTGTGAACTGGGTTGGGTGAGATGCCTGTTTCTGCTGGACAGCAGGAGAACATCATCTTTAAAAGGAAGTGACGGTTGCAGAGCCCCGGGGGTCACGAGATCCCCTTTTGCGACCTTCTGACCAGCAAAGTCAATGGGGAGGCCAGATTCACTGAACAATTCACTAAACACAGGTCTAACTAAACAACTGTAGTCATTCACTGGACAACTGTGGCAAGAAAGGTCGTAAAGCGGGGCAAAACTCACTGAACAAACGTTTCACTTAGCAACAGTCGGGCTCAATTGTCGTAAGTCGAGGATTACCTCTCCATAACTGCAGCCCTCAAGGGCTGACTTAGAGAAAGGGAATTCACAGAGCAGGCTCAGTTCTACTGCATATTATATATGTAAACTAACATTTTATTTTGCATAAAAACTGCATCTTATATAGAGATAAAAAACCACGTGCACGCACACACACACACACACACACAATCACATCCATTTCCATTAAAGCCAGCTGCTCCGAGCATAAATGTCTTTTACAAGCTGAGAATATCTCGCAAATGTGTATCAGATGCATGTAAATAAGGTCATTTATTTGATAATATCATGAAGCAGCTGTGGGCATTTTACCCCCCCCCCGTCCCCCTTGAAATGCCCATGCCATAGTCCGGTAAATCATACAGAAACATAGCAGGCAAACTCTGTGTGTGTCAGGTATGGTGTGATGCACAACGAGCAAAACGAGGATAACTTCAAGTAATTTAAAATAGTTTAATGCATTAAAACATACTGGAGATGATTCCCAATAGTCTTTCTTGATAGCAGAAGACACCTCTGTCACTCTGCACATCGGGAAATGGGGTTTTGATTTTATACAGGAAATGTGAAATATTTACAGAGTATAAAAATAATCTTTGAAGGTTTATGGAGAGGGGTGCCCAAAATGATTACCGATTCCTCCTTTAAATATATATTAAAATGCCTTAACAATTAATTCTATGGTTTGGTTCCCCCCTCCCCAAGGATTTCTTCAGTTTTGTACAAAAGACCTCAAAATGCTTCCCTTAATTTATAGAGAGAGGATTTTTCAAAAAAAATCAACTAGGGGAGGCATATTTGAGGCACCCCAAGGCCAGCCCAGGGCCCATCTGCTCAGAGTCTCCCAAAGCAGGACTTTTCAGGACTACTAGAGGCAGAGGCAACGCTCAGATGTTGTTGTAAAAAATACAGGTAGTCCTCAACTTAAAACAATTAGTTTAGCGACCGAAGTTACAACAGCACTGAAAAAAGTGACTTATGACCGTTTTTCACGTGATCATTGCGGCATCCCCATGGACACGTGATCAAAATTCAGACACTTGGCAACTGACTCATATTTATGACGGTTGCCGTGTCCCAGGGTCACGTGATCCTCTTTTAGCGACCTTCTGACAAGCAGAGTCAAGGGGGAAGCCAGATTCACCTAACAACCGGGTTACTAACTTAACAATTGCAGTGATTCACTTAACAACCGTGGCCAGAAAGGTCGTAAAATGGGGCAAAACTCACTTAACTGTCTCGCTTAACAACAGAAATTCTGGGCTCCGTTGCAGTCTTAAGCCGAGGATTACCTGTAAGCATCCGGTCTTAGGTATGCCTAGAAATGCTTCTTGAAAAAAATACTATTGTTTTAGCCCGGTTCCTAAGCACAGCCGCACAGACCTCAAACTCGTTGTTGCCGGAGAGAGGCACCGCACAAAGTGTGTGTCCTCCCCATGAGTGACACCGGCTTCCCAGCCCAGTGTCCAGTGTGTGATTCCCTGATGCAAGGAGTTCCTGGAAGGAAGCCCCGAAAGACTCAGTTACGCATGTTCTCCTGGATCCAGTTCAGGTAGCGAAGCACTCGTGTGTAAACCCCCGGCGTGTTTTTCGTGCCACAACCCACCCCCCAGCTGATGATACCGATCAACTTCATGCGGCCGTCGTTCAGACAAACCAAGGGGCCTCCGGAGTCGCCCTGCAAGGGAGGGGTGAGAAATCAGAGAACGAACGAGTGAGAGACGGCAGCTCTCCATAACGCCTGGCTTTCTTTCCTGAGGAAAGGACCATGGGTGACCATCCAAGGTTACAATGGCACTAAAAACAAGTGACTCATGAGCGTTTTCCACACTTAACAACCGTTGCAGCATCCCCGTTGTTGGCCATGCGATCAAAATCCGGATGCTTGGCAACCGGCATGTAATTTGTGACAGTTGTGATGTCCAGGGGTCATGTGATCGCCATTTCCAACCTCCTGACATGTAGAGTCAACGGGGAAGCCAGATTCATAGAGCAACCGTGCTACTAACTTAACAACTGGGGCGATTCACTTAACAACGGTGTCAAGAAAGGTAAAAATGGGGCAGAATTCACTTAACGACTGTCTTGCTTAGCAACAGAAATTTTGGGCTTAATTGTGGCCATAAGCCGAGGACTACTTAGGACTTGTGCATGTCTAAAGCATTGCAAACCTCTCCTTGTTCTGAAAGAGTTACTTCCAGAAACGGCCAGTTACCCCAGAACATTTGAATCCTTGTGTTCCAGGAGGAAAAAGAGAAATTCTGCACTGGGAACGTTCAGCCTTCAGAATTCCTGGTGCCTGGTTGTCTTGTCTACTCTCAGAGGATGCTGGACCTTCAGCCCGATCCTACAAGGTTGTTCTTAACCTTTTGGAGCTTACCTGGCAGGCGTCGTGAAGTTGTCGGGTATCTCCTGCACACAACATATTCTCAGTGACGGTCCTGTTTGCAAGTCGTGCAGGGGTACAGAAGCTGTCTGGATAGAGCCTCACATGTCCTTCCTTCAGACGTTCTGAGTGGAAAGGCGAAGCTGTTGGGAAAAAGGAACCTTGTGAAGAGAGGGAAAAGGTTCTTCTGGGTCATAAATATTCTGCTTGGGTTCATACGGTAACAAACCAGGGGTGAAATGCTCCCGGTTCGGCCCGGTCCGGGCGTACCGGTAGCGCCGCCTGCCGGTGGTTCGGAGAACCGGTAGTGACGGCAGCGCGAGGCTCCGCCCAGACGCGGGCCATTTTGTGTTTTTTTTACCCCACGCGCAAAGCATTCTGCACATGTGCAGAGGGTGAAAAAGCCCATGCGCAAGCGGAGCGCGGGCAAAAAAGCACACGTGCGGAGCGAGCGCTTCCGAACTGGTAGGGAAGGTAAGTAGATTTCACCGCTGTAACAAACTATATAACCACCTTCGCATTATATTAAATGCTCAAAGGCACCATATTATGACTGAATGTGTGATAGCGTGCTGTGTGAAACCAAGTCAAGAAAACATTTCCCAGAAAATGTTGACCCACAAGTAACTCTTGGGATCCAGTCTAGAGTGTTGCATGGACGCAGCTCTTCTGAATTAATTGAAGCACGGGGCTTCCTTTTGTGGCTCACTAGGTTGTAAGCTGAGGATTACCTGTAAAGGTAAACCTGATCTATATTCTCCCAAATCAAAAGGCTGAATTGCCACAATCCTAGCACAGGGATTTGAGAAGAAGGGGAATTCTAGGAAGGCTGAGGAGGAGGAGGAGGAGGTTATGACTTGAGGATGTGATGTGCTCTAACAGAAAGCAGATGCCTTCGGGTGTAAACACGGGTCCAGCCGTATCAGCTGATTAGTAACCAGATTGGAATGTAAGTCACAGGCCTGACTGCTGCATCAAAATCAGAAGAAGGAAGCTGTTTGTTTAGGGAGGGCAGAACATGACAGATGTCTCTTTTCACCATAAATTGACCTAGCCCATTTTCAGCAAAGATGAGGACATGACCCACAAGGCTGGTCTCAGAAATTTCTCAACAAGACCTTTTTCTCCCCAAAGCCTAGTATTGCTGGAAACAGACCAGACTTTTTTTTTTAATGTGAATTTTATTCTCCCCCCCGCCCTCCTCCATAAAACAGGGGTGTCCAATCTGGGAAAGTTTTAAGACTTGTGGACTTCAACTCCCAGAATTCCCCAGCAGCGCCGATCTTAACGTTGCCAAGGTTGGACTCCCTTGCCCTAAAAGATAAACATAAAATATTCTGCAGCTCCCATCTGGAGTATTTAGGGAAGAAGGAACACCGGCTGCATTTCTTTCCAGCAAGGGTTAATTCTGCCCTAGAAATCGTGTACCACCATGTCCAACACTGCCTGTCCAAAACCATCTGCAGCCAGATTGTCCCCCACCTCTCAAAGTGACCCTCACGTACACATTTCGTGCTTGCCGTATCCGGACACCTCGCATTCCGTCCAGTCGGGCAGCTGGAGTCCAGCTTTGGGGAGACAAACGGGACGGACATTGTCAGTTTCTGTGGCACAGTTTTCGGAATGCTGTTTCAACTTCAGCAGGGCTGTCAAAACAGAGAGCAAAAGAAAGAAGAAGAAAAAAAAAAGGCCCATGAGAACCAGAATTCAGAATAACAGAGTTGGAAGGGACCTCGGAGCTCTTCTAGTCCAGCCCCCTGCTTGAGCAGGAGATCAGTCAGAAGCTGTGCCTCCAGGGCGGGAGGGAGGCAGGAAAAAGGCTCACCAATGTCATTGTCCAACGTCCTGGAGTTGTACTGCTCGTGCGTAATGTATCTCTCTACTTGGAAGATCTGCTCTGTGACGGATGATTTCACGCGGAACGTCCGGCCCAGGACAACTTTGAGGCGTCGGGGGTCAATGCTCCTGTACAGAAAACCACAGGTGAGGGCCAGCTTCCAGGGGCAACCTGCCTTCCCTCCTAATGCAACTCTCTCATTTCTCTTCCCAACAGGACCCATGAGCAGAGGGTTGGACTAGACGACCACCAAGGTCCCTTCCAGCCCTATTATTCTATGCTCTATGGTGGGAGGGCAGGCAATGGTGCTGGAGGGGGGGTTAGGGTTAGGGTGGGGGGTATTCTAGGACAGCAGTTGAGAACAGGAGCTCAAAGACCCTAAGTTCAGGAGAAGAGAAACTCCTTGGAGAAGGGCCTGTGCTCAGTATTGGTTCTCCTGCAAGCAGCTGAGAAATCTGGGTCTACCCAAAATGGTTGTGGGAAAGGGGAAGGTCTGCCCCAAACTCTCCATTCTCCAGAAAGTCACCCCGAGGGGAACCTTTGTGAGCCCAAAGGGATTGCTGCAAACAAGCTGGTTCTTCGCTTAGCAGCAGGACGGAGCGGAATTTTTATGCCTATCTCTTTTATTTAAACCTGCGGTGTCCAACCTTGGCAACTTTAAGACCTGCGGATGGGAATTCTGGGAGTTGAAGTCCACAGGTCGTTGTCAAGGTTGGACACCCGAATTAAACCCAACATTTTTAAAAAAAAAAAAAAAAAGTCCGGTGGAGCAGGGATCCGAGGGACAGGGGAAGGGACACCAACATCTATGGACACCCTGTTGCCTCAGTTCAGATCTTAAGTCTGGTCTGATATGCACCTGATGGCTCTTCACCCCCTACATCTTTGCACATACTTTTGTGAAAATGGGGAGAGTCAAGGCTGGCTCGAAGAGTGTTGTGAATCACTGAAGTATCATTAGTGTTTTGTGTCCTGGAATGAATGGACTGTGTAAAATCCAGCGGTTGGATGTATCCAACAACACGCTAAGCCAAAAAAATGATGGCTTTGCTTCTTTGTGACAGAATATACAGGCTAGCCTAACCATAATGGGTTGAAAAGCAGGACAAATGGGTTAGTATGTGGTGCACATCCAGCCAATTTTTTAAATTTACTCAACAAGCTACAGTTAAGCCAACAAGGATTGTTAGATCTTGGCTGCAAAACTCCCAACAACAGAAAAAGAAAACTCTAAATGTGTTAACATCCAGTGTCTACTCAGCTTTTTCCAGCTCATGTTGAGCTGTTGAGTGTTTCCATAATTTGTAAACCCAGCCCACTGGGGTTGCAACAAACGATGGCTTAATGTAAACCATGGTTTGCTGTGATAAGTCAACTTAGGCAATATCAGTGCAGAATATTCGGGTGTGAACAAGCATCGATGTCTCTGCAGGAAATCCTTTTTATGTTCTAAGGAAGTTACACCCTCCAGTCCAAGGCACCTACACAGCCCTAGCACATCCTCCTCTGTTCTGTGTATTTTCCAGGGTTTGAAAGATGCTTGCAATGTTTTGACGAAGCAAATGCAAAACCTGGGGAGGTTCAAGAGTTGGAGGATGGTGGCTGTGCTTGCAAACTCTTGGGCAGCTTTAAATCATGGTCAGAAGGAAAGGGGGGAAATGCAACTTGAAGTTTCTTTGGAACCCCAGATCATTTGGAAGCTCTGGATTTCCACAGCTTCCTGAGACATAACCTCCCTCTTGTGAAGATTTTGCAAGGAGAAGAAACTTTTAACTTTGTTGCATGCAAGAGAAGGTCCCAGGTCAGTTCCATGGAGTCACCGGGGAAATAGCAAGAATTAGCACTAGCACTTAGACTTATATACCGCTTTACAGTGCTTTACAGCACTCTCTAAGCGGTTCACAGAGTCAGCATATTGCCCCCAACAATCTGGGTCCTCATTTTACCCACCTCGGAAGGATGGAAGGCTGAGTCAACCTTGAGCCTGGTGAGATTTGAACCGCTGAACTGCTGAACAGTCAGCTGAAGTAGCCTGCAGTACTGCACTCTAACCACTGCGCCACCTCGGCTCTTAAAGATTCTTAAGAATCCCTGCCAAACAGCTGTGAAGACTGAGCAAGGCAGAGGATGTTGGTTAGATGGGTTTGGTTCTCTGCAGTGGTGAAATCCAAAAAATTTTACTACCGGTTCTGTGGGCGTGGCTTGGTGGGCGTGGCAGGGGAAGGATACTGCAAAATCCCCATTCCCTCCCCACTCCTGGGGGAAGGCTATTGCAAAATCCCCATTCCCACCCCACTCCTGGGGCCAGCCAAAGGTGGTATTTGCCGGTTCTCTGAACTGCTCAAAATTTCAGCTACTGGTTCTCCAGAACCTGCTGGATTTCACCCCTGGTTCTCTGTCTCTAAAGCAAAAAAAATTTCTCCTTTGCTATCCAGGAACTTGCCGACTAGCCAAAGTCTAGCCAGTGAGTCACATATTGACCTCTTACCCCTTTGGAAAGCAGTGAGCAGCTGAGAGGATCCAGCAGGAATTGATGAGGATGCCACCACAGTGATAACCTTCTGCACCTCGGTTCGTCACAAAAATGCCCGCCTGCCACGGGTGGGACTCAATATATGAATATGCACCTCCTTTGATCTGGATCTCAGCCACTTTGTGCTTCCTCAGCCCACAAGTGGCTGCACAAGGGAAGGAAGAAGCCAAGGAATGAGATTTAGATGCAGCCAAGCAGTGAAAATCAACATCTGTTTAGAGTCACTCTAGAAGCCTGGCACTCGGACAAATTAGCCATCAATAGACACATAGACAAAAACAATATCTACTTACAGTGCAAAAGAGACAATCAACACGTCAAACAGGGAACAAAAAGAGCAAAAGACCTCCCCACCAGCAATCAGCACCCAGCTGAGCATAGATTAACTCCAAGATTAACACCAGACCCACAATCAAGAAGTGAACAATACAGCGATCAAGGAACTGCCAAACATGTTACCAGTAAACAGCCCAACCAAGGAAGCTCCAAGACCCCCTGCACCAACACTGAGAGGGCAAGCTACTGGAATATAAACTGAGAGCAAACCAGGGGTGAAATTCAAAATTTTTCCCTACAGGTTCTGTGGGCGTGGCTTGGTGGGCGTGGCAGGGGAAGGATACTGCAAAATCTCCATTACCATCTCACTCTGGGGCCAGCCAGAGGTGGTATTTGCCGGTTTCTCCGAACTACTCAAAATTTCCGCTACAGGTTCTCCAGGACCTGCTGAATTTCACCCCTGGAGCAAACCCCTTACTAGCACTGATGATGTTACCTAGCTTGGGTAATGAAATGATGCAAGGAAACAACCAAGCTCAGAGAGCACCAAGGACCCCTGGTGACAGCCACTCTGGATGAGAGAGAAACCAACAAGAGTTTCAGAGGTCACCGGTGGGCCTTCTGCTCTGGCTTGTCCATCATGTCAAACGCTGGTAGAGGTCCTGGATGAAGTCATGTCCTGAAAGGACTCATTGGTTGTGTTCACACAACTGGCTAAATCTGGGAGCACAATTGTTCTGTTCACGAAACATGTTAGGTCTGAATAAATCAATTGCAGGAGGTGGCCCAGCTCCCACAATACGCTTGACCACAAATGACCAACTCCTTCGAATCTAGTCTTGCATATTCTACAAATTCAGCGTCTACAGACAGAAAATACAATCCTGTCTGGATTCTATATTGTATAATAAAGTGTGAGAAAAATCAGACTAGAACTAAGGAGAAATTTCCTGATAGTGAGGACAATTAACCAGTGGAACGGCTTGCCTCCAGAAGTTGTGGGTGCTCCATCCCTGGAGGTTTTTAAGAAGAGACTGACAGCTATTTGTCCTGAAGGGTATAAGGACTCCTGCCATGGGCCAGCGATTTGACTATAAGACCTCCAAAGTCCCTTCCAATCCTATTACTCTGTTCTATGTTCTAAATCTAGGAAATCCTGCCCCCACCCATCTGCATGAGGCCCCTCCCACCAAAGGAATGCTTTCTCCTCCATCCTGTAGAGACCTGGAGGTCTCCTGGAGCGATTCCTCCATGCCCTCCCCAGGCTCCAATTCCCACAATTCCTTGGAAGAGGCAACCATAACAAGTATTGAAGCATTTCTATACGGTGTCTAAGACCTGTTGCGTGCTCCTCAGATGCTGAATGTAGTCAGTATAAGATGGGTAGACTGTAGACTGCACAATGTTGCTAAACCACTCTTCCCAATCTTACTCATGCCAGCAGGGGCTCTTAGGATTTGCAGTTCAGCAACATCTTGAGATCAATTAGTTCTCCATTCCCAGTATAAGGTTTTGGTCATAATCACTGTGAACAGTGGTGGGTTGCTACTGGTTCGCCCCAGTTCGGGCGAACCAGTAGCGGTGGTGGGAGGCTCCGCCCACCTGCCCAGACATCATCACAGATGATCTGCGCATGCGCAGAAGGTTCTGCGCAGAAGCGCCACGCGCGCACGTGCGTTCACAGTTCCGAACCGGTAGCGAAAGTAAGTGAAACCCACTACTGACTGTGAAGAAGAGTCTCAAATAAATCAGAGAAAGGACCCACTTACAGCAGGCTGGCACGTCACAAAGTTCCCATTTTGTCACACCATTCTTGAATATATGGCACCACGGCCGAGTGTCATTGTCAGGATTCCTGTAACACACAAGAAGTGGGAAGGTTGGGAAGACTGTAGGATCTCCTAATTTAGGTAGTCCTCGACTTACGACCACAAATTTCCTTTGCTAAGCAAGGCACTTGTTAAGTGAGTTTTGCTCCATTTTACAACCACTTAACAGTTGTGAAGTAAATCACTGCAGTTGTTAAATTAGTAACACGGTTGTTAAGTGAATCTGGCTTCCCCATTGACTTTGCTTGTCAGAAGTTTGCAAAAGGGGATCGCATGACCCCGGGATACTGCAACCGTCATAAGTACATGCCAGTTGCCAAGCATGCAAATGAGCCAAAGAAATATCTCCAAATCTCAATACTCGGGACAAGGCCCCAATCTCGCCCACTGTGGCCCAATGGGTGCCATATTCCAAAGAATGTTCAACAGAGATTCCGTCATCCAAAGCCCACTCGGTTGAGTCGGGCAGCTATAGAGATTGAATATATACATTTCTGGTTCACCTGCAGTAGTTGTGGCTGCTGAGGCCTAGATAATGGGCATTGGGATGGAAGGCGTTGTAAACTTTCTTGTCAAGGATGTGGGAGTCCCATCTCAGACACGTCGCCCCAGATGCTGTTTGGTGATGGCTGCCCCGATAGTCGTCGCCTCTTCCCAAAACACAGGAATGTTTTTCTGTGGCAAAGGATGGGAAAAGGGATGGGTTGGATAGAGAAAGTCTCATCGTTTTCATTCTTTAGTTTGGAAACCCCCTTCTATTGATGTTGGGGAGTATTGCCCCAGGCTGAATATAGGGGAAGATCCTGTCAAGATGCAAGCCACCAGATATGCACGTGTAGAGTTCAAGCTAACTAATGTATTCTGCCAATAATATAGGAATCGCCCCAGATTGGTAGCCTTCACTTGAGAATAGTTAGATAAGGTTCCATGGAGCTTAGGGGGTGTCAATTTTGGATCATTTACGATTCCAGGCTAGTTCCCTGCTTGAGCCCTCCACCCTGCCTGGCTGGGTACTTCCCAGCAGGTCCCCAGCTGAAGTAGGGGCCAATACTCGAATGATCAGAGAGATCCCAACTCAGACACGATTGGAGATGGGAAATAGCCTAAAAGAGCCATGTAAGTCCTAAAACAGGTCCATCGGAAAATTCTAAAGTTCCCCGACCTGCCCAGCCGACGTGTGTGACATGCGCCATATTATATCTCTCCACTTATGACTTAGTCAATTATTGAGTAAGCCAGGAATAAAATAAATCACAAAATGGAACCTCTTCCAAATCTGGGTTTGCAATTCCAGAAGAGACGTGGGGGGGAAACAGCTGTTTTGTTTTGAAATGAAAAGCTCGGAGTAACAAACCCCATTTTTAGCCCCGCTTAGGAACGGCATCCTTTTTCAGTAAACTACAATAAAGGCTTTGAACTTACCGTCGGCGCAGGATGTAATGCTGCAATATTCCCAGACGTACATATTTTTTTTAAGAACGTGGCACCAGGGTTTGGAGCTTTTATCTGGATTTCTAAAGACGACAATGATAGAACATTCAGGATTGTGAGTCGGATGGATGGATGGATGGAGGAAGGAACAAGAAACGAAGGAAGGAAGGATCGTAGAATTAATAATGCATAATAAAGCAATTCATAGGTGGATTTAAGGACTATGCCTAAGTAAACATAGTATCCCAGTATTGTATCATTTCCAGTGTGTTCCAAAGCCTCTCTTTCAGGGGTGAAATCCAGCAGGTTCTGACAGGTTCTGGAGAACCGGCAAATACCACCTCTGGCTGGCCCCAGAGTGGGGAGGGAATGGGGATTTTGCAATATCCTTCCCCTGCCACGCCCACCAAGCCACACCCACAGAACCAGTAGTAAAAAAAAAATGGATTTCACCACTACTTTCTTTCCTTAATTAAGACACTTTTACTGATCTCTAAACCTGTTCATAAATCAGAGAAAGATTTATCTTAGCATTTTTCTGAGCAATGTATTTAATTCCAAGAATACATTTTTGTCTGCAGTAGCTTACACGTAATACTTTTTAATAAAACTTGTTCGTCAGAAAAGATGCTATCAAAACATTTTTGGCTCTTGTAGGCCAGTGTTTCCCAACCTTGGCAACTTCTGTGCACTTCAGTTCCCAGCTATGGAACTGAAGGAGCTGCAGACTGGCCTGAAGTCATCACAGCTTCCCAAGACTGAGAAATACAGCTGTAAAACAACTCAGCTCCCCTCCAAAATGTGCATCATACAAGGAAGGAGAAGACAGACAACGCCAGTTGATGGATTCAACCTCTTACCGGCAATAATTGTGATCACCAAGCCCCAACTGCAAGGCGTCTGGACGATCCGCGTGGAACCGTTTGAAGCGCAAAGCTTTGGTCTTCCAGTTCACACATTCCGCACCACTCTCCGTTGTGCTCCATGTCCCCCTGTATGTGTCCCCTGTATCCTGGTAACACACAGCTCTGGAATCTGAAGAGGAGCAGAAGAAACATTCCTCTGAGTCTCTTCCAAACTGCCTCTGGAGAAGGCTCCATGCACCTTGAATGCAATTTGAATTGAATGCACAATTCAAATTGTAGAGCAGAGGTCTCCAAACCTGGCCATTTTAAGACTCGTGGACTTCAACTCCCAACATTCCTCAACCAGCATAGCTGTAGAGCAGTATTTCTCAATAGATGGGTGGATGTCCACTCTCAGCCATGCCTGCTGGGGAACTCTGGGAGTTGAAGTCCACCCATCTTAAGATGGCCAAAGTTGAGAAGCACAGCTGTAGAACTTGCATGAAACTGACACCACGTTAGTTTCCTTGCTTTTCAAAGCAAGCGCCCCTTGAAGAGAAGCAACAAATTCTCAGTTGGAGTCTGGAGGTAGATTCTCCTTTTCTTCTTCTTCTTTGGAATGCTAGTATCAACAACTGGTATAATATTGTGGCTGAGGACAGACCAGATCTGACATTAGGTTTCCATAAGCTCCTCTGGCCTGCTCCCTTTCTATTGCTAAAATTAGATACGATCTGGAGCAGGCAGCTGCCGTTATATGTATTTACTCCGAGTGCTGCATTAACAAAAGTGGAGTCTGCGAAACTAGAGAGAGGGGACGCAGCATGGCTGAAAATCCACCACTGGCTTCCTAGAGGGCGCACTGTAGATGACTAGGCTGAGCCCGAGGGAGGGGTCAAATGCGTCATGAGTCATGAATCCCTGCGTGCCCACAAGAGATCTAAGTCCAGCCCGCCTTGAGTTCCACTGACTCTTTATCTATCGCCAATTTGTTTTGACCGTTAGTAGTTCAAATTCTTGCAGGGAGCTCAAGCTTACAATAAACCTTTCTATTCATTTGAACAAGATGATAAGATGAGATGCGATGAGATATAAGATATAAGATATGATAAGATGATAACCTTTATTGTCATTTTTTTCTGTGGGCACACGGCACACTTTAAAGATTAAATTTTGTTGCCTCCTCTAAAAAGTGTAGACATAGAAAACACACATATGCTATATACATACATATGTATATACTGTGTTTCCCTGAAAATAAGACCCGGTCTTATATTTTTTTGAACCCCAAAATAAGCGCTTGGCCTTATTTTTGGGGAGGTCTTATTATTTTGGGGCGCGTGGAGCAAGACGGGGCTCCTCTTGCTGTCTTACCTGATTTCCAGCTCTGTCTCCCTAACCCTAACCAGAGGAAATGGCAGGGACCGGCTGTGCATGCGTTTAAATATTTTTGGGGAGGGCTTATTTTTGGAGGAGGGCTTATTTTCAGGGGATGTCTTATTACACGGTACTTACACCCTAACTTATAAATACATATAAATATTAATCACTGTCCATCTTGAATACATAACTGTCCATCTTGCATATATACATCTTGAACTGCCTGGATTTCCTGATTTCTGGGTTTCCTGACCCACGTATCAGTTCATCCTCCTGTCACATACTCACCAATTTCACAGAACTTCCCCGAGAAGCCCGGTGGGCAGAAGCAAATGAAAAGGTTGGGGGAATACAAGGCTTTCTGGCAGCGGCCCCCGTGGAGGCAAAGTGGCCTTATGCAGCCTGTGGGACAGAAAATAAGAGCACCTTAATTTCTCCCTTCCGTGACCCCGCTGCCTTCCCTTCCTTGCGGAAGGAGGAGGAGAGCCATGACGCAAAGGCAGAACAGCTAGTTTTATATGCAGAGAAGTTTTCCAGTCATTCCCACCAGAAAGGATTGCAACCAACAGCTGTTGGGAATGGTTTTCTCCCAGTCCAACCCCACTTCCAGCTAAACTGCACTGGGTGGGCCCACCTTCACTGGTCCAGGATTCTGATTTGTGCACGTTGCTCCTTCCTACTTCTGCATTTCTCTTCTACAACCAGGCTGGTTTCTTTCTGCAACCTGCTCCCAATGTACCCTAGACAGAGAGCTAGTTTGGGGGTAGGGATCAAGGTGCTAGACTAGAAACCAGGAGACTGGGAGTTCTAGTTTTCCTTGATGCACAAAAGCTGTCTGGGAGACCTTGGGCCAGTCCCTCCCTCTCAGTCCAGGGCGGGGTAGTGGCGAAGGGGTTGGACCAACTGTGGGGAAGACCCAGGACCTATTCTTCTCCCTCCCCAGAAGTTCTTTCCCAACCCAAGTGCCAATGTGGGATAATGAGGAAGTGCTGGAGATGGGGCAGGAAGACCTGGGTTCTAGACACCAACAAGCTAGAATCAGAGGGCTGGAAGGGACCTTGGAGATCTTCTAGTCCAACCCCTGCCAAAAGCAGACGACCTTACTGCATCCTGGACTATTGGCTGTCCAATCTTTTCTTTGAAGACCTCCAGCGATGCAGTACCCACAACTTCCAGGAGGCAAGCTGTTTTATTGTTCTCTTTAACAAGCGTCCACCCGCTGATTCTTGTCCTGTCCTCTGGTGCTTTGAAGAATAAGTCAACCCCTTCTTCTGTGTGACAGCTCTTCGAGTATTGGAAGATGGCTATCATGCCCCATTTAATTCTTCTCTTCGTTAGGCTAGACCGGGGGTCCCCAAACTTGGCAACTTTAAGATTTGTGGACTTCAACTCCCAGAATTCTCCAGCCAGCTATGCTGGCTGGAGAATTCTGGGAGTTGAAGTCCACAAGTCTTAAAGTTGTCAAGTTTGAAGACCTCTGCTCTAGACGTACCTAGTTTCCTTAAGCATTCGTCATATGCTTTAGCTTCCAGACCCCTAATCATCTTTGCTGCTCTTCTCTGCACTCTTTCTAGGGTCACAGCGTCTTTTTCGCATTGCATCGACCAGAACTGGACATAGTATTTCAAGTGTGGCCTTACCGGCATGGTGTAAAGCATGTACTATCATTTTTTGTGGTCTTGATACTATCACTCTGTTGATGCAGCTACATGGCTACAATGGCTTTTTTTGGCAGCTGCAGCGCACTGCTGGCTCATACGTAAGTGATGGTCAATTAGGACAGGTAGATCCCTCTCACAGTTGCTATGTTAGAGTCAATTACCACCTGTTCTGTACTTGTGAATTTGGTTTTTTCCAGCCAAAGTGCTGGACCTTACATTCCTCATCACCGAATTGCATTTCTTTCGATAGTCTCCAGGATTCAAGTCTGTCAAGATCCTTCTGGAACTTGAGTTTCTCTTCCAAAATGTTACCAATTTAGCAAGCTGGCTCCTACTTAGAATAGAATGAGCTGGAAGGGACCTTGGAGGTCTTCTAGTCCAGCCCCCTGCTCAAGCAGGAGAACCTATACCATTTCAGATAAGTGACTGTCTAGTCTCTTCTTAAAAACCTCCAGTGATGGAGCGTCCACGATTTCTGGTGGCAAGCTGTTCCACTGGTTAATTGTCCTCACTGTTAGGAAGTTTCTCCTTAATTCCAGGTTGCTTGTCTCCTTGGTTAGTTTCCATCCATTGTTTCTTGTCCTGCCCTCTGGTGCTTGGAGAATAATATGACCCCCTCTTCTTTGGGGCAGCCCCTCAAATACTGGAATACTTAAGTGGTGGCCCATTAGGATGCCACTAGGACATCACGGAAACCCTTTTGGAGGCTGTGGGCCACACCCTCCCTCTCCGTCCAACCGAGTTGCTGCTGTGACGAATATAGGAAGATGAAGCTTCATGGGCTGTTGGTTTGAGCTCTGAGCTTGGCAATTTAGTTGCATACATGAAGCTTTATGTATGTACCGTGTACAAAATAAAGGTGAGTTAGAAACCTATTCAATAAATTCCATCGCTGGATTTAGAGGCCCCACCTGGAACTCACCTGTGACAGGTACTGCATGGCAGAAGATGCGACTGTTCTCACACCGACAATATTCCGTTCTCTCTTTGACTCGGCGGAGCCAACTTTCCTTCCGATTGTAGGTCTGTTTGGTGTATGGGTCTCTGCATTTGCCTGTATTCAAAAAGACAGGAAGTTCTTCCAGGTTTCGACGGCAGGACACCGGTTCCGCCTTTCCCTTCACCATTGTGTGCGCAGCACAGAACGATCTACAGCTTTTATCAACTCTCCTTCTCCGAGCCTCATTTTTTTTTCCCCCAAAAAAGGAGGAGTTTTCTTCTTCCAAAGATTTGGCAAGCCCCTCAAACCTCATCCGATAAGTGTTCTCTGCGCCAGTTCACAACCTCTTTATTTGCTTGGGCAGCGGAAACTGTTTTTATAAAGCTGGTTGACATGAGTGAACAATTGTATGCTTTTCCTGCTTTTATCCCGCTGCAGTTGATGTGGTTTTATGATTGGCATAGTTTATTATACTATATTATTTATTTTCATGGTATTTCATACATCAGTCTGGCATTCTATGAGGAAAGGCAGATATACACCTATTTTAATATAAAAGAAAGAACGAAGGGCGTGCCAAATCTGAAAGAAACACACTTATCAGATTAGTCTGTAGGCACAAAGCTTGGCTAATCCCCAGCCCTCTTTTTTTAAAAAGTGTGAATCTCCTGGCTCTCTTGAAGAGCCCTAAGAATCTTTCCAAGAATCTAGTAGAACCACAGAAGCTGCAGGGAGAGAACTGGATGGCTACTACTGTTTTGGAAGATCCACGCAGGCAGTTGCTTGCTGTTCACGGGATCTGGAGATACAGATAGTCCTTGACTTACGACTACAATTGGAGCCCCCAATTTTTTGTTGCTAAGTGAGACATGTGTTGTTTTGCCCCATTTTATGACCTTTCTTGCCACGGTTGTTAAGTGAATCATTGCACTTGTTAAATTAGCAACACGGTTGTTAAGTGAATCTGAATTCTCTGTTGACTTTGCTTGTCAGAAGGTTGCAAAAGGGAATCGCATGACCCCGGCACAATGCAACGGTCATAAATATGAGTCAGTTGCTAAGCACCTGAGTTTTGATCACATGACCATAGGGAGGCTGTAATGGTTGTAAGTGTGAAAACCGGTCATAAGTCACTTTTTTCAGTGGTCTTGTAACTTCAAACAGTCACTAAATGAACTGTTCTAAGTCAATGGCTACCTGTATTTGGAAAGGCACTGAATTCCCATCCCCCCACGCCCCAGTATTTTCTCTTTGGGCATTCTATCCTTTGGGGCCTGCACTGTCAGCCATCTTCTTCTGATTTAGCTCATAGAATAATAAATAAGAGTTAGAAGGGACCTTGGAGGTCTTCTCGTCCAACCCCTTCTTCAAGGCAAGGAGCCTTATGCCATCCCAGTCACATGGCTGTCCAGTTCTCTTCTTGCAAACCTCCACAATTGCAGGAGGCAACTTCTGTTCCATTGATTCATTGTTCTCCCTGTCAGGAAATTTCTCCTTAGTTCCAGATCGGGTCTCTTTAATGAGCTTGTCTGAGATAGTTTGAGGACTCCTGCCTTGGGTAGAGGGTTGAAGTAAAAGACTTTTGGTCACCATGCTACAAAAAAGATGTTGAGTCTTAAAAAAAAAAGTTCAGAGAAGAGCAACTAAGATGATCAAAGGCCTGGAGACTGAAACATATGAAGACCGGCTGCAGGATTTGGGTTTGGCTAGTCTAGAGAAAAGAAGAATTAGGGGGGACATGACAGCAGCATTCCAGTATTTGAGGGGCGGTCACAAAGAAGAGGGGGTCAAATTATTCTCCATAGCACCGGAGGGCAGGACAAGAAACAATGGTTGGAAACTAACCAAAGAGAGAAGCAACCTGCAATGGAGGAGAAACTTCCTTAACGGTGAGGACAATTAACCAGTGGAACAGCTTGCCACCAGAAATTGTGGGAGCTCCATCACTGGAGGCTTTTAAGAAGAGACTAGACAGTCACTTGTCTGAAATGGTATAGGTTCTCCTGCCTGAGCAGGGGGCTGGACTAGAAGACCTCCAAGGTTCTGTTCTGTTCTGTTCTATTCTATTCTTCCATACATCGTCTCCTCCAATGGGCACTTACCTCTTCTTAGTTGACTTTCTCGGCCACTTTGGGTAATGCGTACAAACAGTTCCTAGAAAGAGAAAAAGAGCAACCAATCAAGAATAGAAAGTTGACCAGATTCCAAGGGTTAGAAAAGTGGGGACCTTGGAGGTTTTCTAGTCCAACCCACTGCCCAAGCAGGAAACTGTATACCATTCCAGACATCATTGGAACAGCTTGCCTCTGGAAGTTGTGAGGGCTCCATCACTGGAGGCTTTTAAGAAGAGACTGGACAACCATCGGTCTGAAAAGCTTCTTCCAACTCTATTATTCGATTCTGCTGTTCTGTTGAGAGCCTTCCTTCTCTTTAGGAAGCTGCTTGTGATTGGACTTCGATCCAGCTCAGAGATTTGCAGAACTGGATCATTCTCTCGTCACTCTTCTTTCTGTATCTTTCAAAGCTCTAAGCCCGCCTGCAGAAACCATCTCTCTTCTCAGCTTTGTGAGCCTTTGGCCGCCAGCCTTTTTGTTCCAAGGCCCAAATAAATATCCTTTTGATCGATGACACCGCTCGAGCCAAGCTTGCAAAACAAACCCCATCTGTTTTCTGACAGTTCCTAAAACATAGGTCTTCAAACTTGGCAACTTTAAGACTTGGGGACTTCAACTCCCAGAATTCTGGGAGTTGAAGTCCCCAAGTCTTAAAGTTGCCAAGTTTGGGGACCCCTGCCCTAAAACCACGCCCGGCTGTTGAGCAAAGCCAGAGGAAAACCCCACCGATGGGCACGCTGGCTTCTTACCTGGCACTGAAGCACGGCCATTGCTCCCACCAGAAGAAGGAAGAGAAGAGTCTGTCTCAGGCTCATTTTATTTCCTTTCAGCAAGCAAGAAAACCCCTAAAAGGCAACCAAGCAGAGATGTTAACGTAAAGAGGCGATGCGACTAATGCAAGAGTCTCGGAGCTTCGTTTGCAAAGCGGTGGGGGGGGGGAGGGCAAGCAAACACACATAAGCTGGTTCTGGCAGAGGGATAATGGGAACAGATGGCTGGGGGAGGATTTCTCCTTAGTCAGCTGGAGACTGAGCAACGGCAGCTGCACAACAGCACCATGGACACCTAGTTTAAGGCAGCCAGGCTGATCTGCTCACACAGCTTTATCTCCATCCCTTAATATTGCCCTAGATCTGCTGTTTCCTTTCTGGTCCTTGGCTCTGGGTGTTGTGGTTTTGGCTTTCTGTTGGTCTGGGTCACTGGGGCTTTGCTTGTGTGACTCATTCATCCCAGCCATAACAGACGTCCAAGGTCTTTTAAGTCAGCTCCCAAAATTGAAAGCTTTTCTGATCTTGGAGGGGCAACGGGGCTGAATTTTGACTGTCCCAGCATCTTCATGTCACTGCAGTGGATGTCACTTCCAGGGGAAGCTTTATCTTTCCTCATGCTCAATTTCCCCAATCTGAAAATCATCATCTGCGCGGAAATCTTCTTACAGTTTTGTATGGTGCATACCAGGGGTGAAATCCAGCAGGTTCTGACAGGTTCTGGAGAACCGGTAGCGGGAATTTTGAGTAGTTCGGAGAACCGGCAAATACCACCTTTGGCTGGCCCCAGGAGTGGGGTGGGAATGGGGATTTTGCAATAGCCTTCCCCCAGGAGTGGGGAGGGAATGGGGATTTTGCAATATCCTTCCCCTGCCACGCCCACCAAGCCACGCCAACAGAACCGGTAGTAAAAAAAATTGGATTTCACCAGTGGTGCATACCAAGGTATAAGCAAGCAACACCCCTGAAGAAATTTGAAGCTGGTGGGACCAACTGGGAAACGGAGGGATAGGAGATGACTGATGGATGAGTCACTTAGCCAGAAACCACCACAGAAAAAAGAGATAAAAGTTTTGGGTTCAAATAAGAATGGGCTTTGAGCAAAAGTAAACAAAGTGAAAATTAACAATTTCAGAGCTTCCAAAGAAGTCAAATAGGAGGAGGGGAAAAGAACAGTCACAGGATTTTGAATTCCCCATTGTTCAACATCAAAGATGCAAAGTTTTCGGGATTAAGCTGCAATTGGTCTGAATGGCTAGGCTATTCTCCAAAAAGGAGAGTATGGGTGAGGCCAGGACAAATGCTAATGTGAAATTAACCACCTATAAGTTAGGTTCTATCAAGAGTGGCATGGTGGCCTGGCAGTGAAGACTCTCACCTCCCACTTGGAAGGTTGAGAGTTCAATCCTAGGCAGCAGCAGATATCTGCTGCCAACTGTGCATGGCGTCAGGAAGGGCATCTGGCCAGTAAATGCTCAGCTCCATCCAGTCACCCTGATTCTATCCCAAATTAAGGGATTACAGTATGGGGTCAACATCCTAATCGTTCACTTCTTTTTCACCATATAACCCCAAAACTGGATCATGCTCTTTAGAACATAGAATAAAAGGATTGGAAGGATCCAGCCCCCTGCTCAAGCAGAAAACTATTCTGGATAAACAGCTATCCAATCCTTTCTTGAAAACCTCCAGTGATGGAGCATCCGCAACTCTGGGAAGCAAAATGTGCCATTGACTAATTGTTCTCACTGTCAGGAAATTTCTCCTTAGTTCTAGATTGGATTCTCTTTAATGATTGTCCGCCTGTTACTTCTTGTCCTGCCCTCAGTGCTTGGAATATAGGTTTAACAGCTCCTATAGAAAAATCTCCCTCTGTGAGGGAGATAAGGATTCTTAAATATGAAATAAATAAATAAATAAAATACAGAGCTGGCTCAGGGTTTCCACATAAGCTGAATGCAAGATACCAAGCCAGGGGTGAAATCCAGGAGGTTCTGACAGGTTCTGGAGAACCGGTAGCGGAAATTTTGAGTAGTTTGGAGAACCGGCAAATACCACCTCTGACTGGCCCCAGAGTGGGGGGGGTAT
>QLTV01003137.1:1430682-1451295 GCA_003457575.1 Thermophis baileyi | reverse complement strand
TTCTATTCTATTCTATTCTATTCTATTCTATTCTATTCTATTCTATTCTATTCTATTCTATTCTATTCTATTCTATTCTATTCTATTCTATTCACTTCATTAATCTGCCATCCACTCACACCATACTCTCTGTCTCCTCTTCCCACTTTTCTCTTTCTTTCTCTTTTCCTTTCATTTGTATACAGGTGTTCACTGAGTTACAACCATTCATTTAGTGGCACTTTGAAGTTACAACGGCACTGAAAAATCTGACCACTTTTCACATTTACGACCATTGCAGCATCCCCATGGGCATGTGATCAAAACTCAGACGCTTGGCAACTGACTCATATTTATGACGCAGTGTCCCGGGTTCATGTGATCCCATTTTGGGACCTTCTGTCAAGCATAGTCAATGCTTGAAACCAGATTCACTTAACAACCGTGTTACTAACTTAACAACTGCATTGATTTACTTAAGATTTGTGGCAAGAAAGGGCGCAAAATTGGGCAAAACTCAGTTAACAACTGTCTTGCTTAGAAATGAAATTTTGGACTCAATTGTGATCATAAATCGACGACTATCTGTACTGTGCCTATTTAAAAAAATTCAAAGTAATTTAGAATAAAAATAATAATTATTCCATGAGAAATTTGGAGGCAGGGGGACGATGCAATAGCCCTCATAATCTCCCAGACAGCAACTAGGTTTTCTGAAAGTATATTTGTACATTTCCCCCCTAGTATTTCTTCTTAAGGCAATCTGCTATGTTGGGGAATGTAAGGAAGGGACACTATGAAGTGGATCTTGCCTGCAGGTTAGCATTTCCCCATTCTGGTTCTATAGTTCTGTATGTGCAAAGTCCCGGATCAAATAAGCTTCTTGATCAGATCTAACTTTTTGTTTTAGCCTCTAAGCTGCCCTGAGTGTCCAATCTGAAATGAAAAGTAGGATATAGACTAAAGTGTTAACATGCTTAATCAGATCAGTTAAAGAATCTGGAACTGCATGCCTAAATATGCCAGGCTGGATTAATTTTAAGCACAGTGGGGTTTTCTTTGATTTTCTTTTATTCAAGGCTTAGCATAGTTTGTGAATTCAGACTGTTCAGTGCTCTGTGCAAGCCCAGCCAATGAGTTAAATCAGTAACCAGGTTAAAAAGTTTCAATGCAGTCAATAACTAAGCGAACAACTAAGAATATAAACAAACAAAAGCAAAATAAACACCACTTTATCTGATATCATATGGCACAAATGTCTATGGAGATTCTCAATCATCCAGGTCAAGGTTGTCCCAAAGGTGTTTTTCCAAAAGGCAATTGGACTTTCTGGGTTTTTTTCCCTTGAAAACTGAAGAAACTTCTTGGATGAGAAGCCAAATGTTTACAAGGAAAAAAAACCCAAGAAAGTCCTGTCATCTTTTGGAAAACACCTTTGGGACTATCATCTGGCACATTATTCCAGATAAACTACTGCATGACAAATCTAAGATTTTCTTCTCCGGAACAAGGCAGCATTCCAGATATTCCTGAGTCAAATGCATTGCAGACTCAGACAGTATCATTAATGGGGAAAGATTCTGACAATTGTAGTTGAGCAACATCTGATGGGATACAGGTCCCCTGTTCCTGATATTTAATTGGAACCAGCTCTTAAAGACAGGGGAGTTTCCCATCACCTTCCATGTGATCCTCTGACCTTCACCTCCTACACAAGATCCATAGATTTCTGTCACTTATAGACTCACAGAATGTTTGAGTTAAAAGGAATCTATAGCATATCCAGTGCAACCCTTGTTCACTGCAGGAATATAGTAAAGGATCCACAACAGCTGGTCCCATTCTCTGCTTCTGTACAGTTCGTTGCTCTATATCAGGGGTGTCAAACTCGCATTGTCATTGTCGTCATGTGACATATCGTGACTTTTCCCCCCTTCGCTAAAATGGGGTGGCCGTGGCCAGCATGTGACACATCCAACCCGCAGGCCACAAGTTTGAAAGCCCTGCTCTATATGGATGCTTACAGAGAAAAGCCTTGCATAATAGAATTATATTGCTCTATATCAGGGGTCCCCAACCTTTCGGACCTCAGGGACCACTAAATTCATAATTTTAAATCCCACGGACCACTAGTATGATCTGCCTAATGACTGGCTGGGTGGGCGTGGTTAGGTGGTCATGTGACTGGGTGAGCGTGGCCAACTTGATGTCACTCACGTCGAGGGGCGCCTCGCCAGCCTCTACTCGCCCCTCCCCTCCCAGCCCCTCCTCGCCTGCCCGCCCAGGCTCCTTAGGGCCCCAATAGGAAGCAGTTGTTGGAGCTAAGCAGCCACCACAAGAAAGAGTTGGCAAACCAGCTGGCTCAGTTCATATTGGATCTGACCAAGAAAGAGGCTCAGCAGAAGCACCTCACTGAGGACTAGGAGCATAGGCTTTCCAAGCAGAGGGAAGACCTGCGGGAGTGCAAGGACAGCTACCGGCGCCTGGGGGCTCAGCAGNGAGATGGTCAGCCAGTTCCAGACCTTGATACAGTCCCACTGGGAGCAAGGCCCTCCGGCTCTTTGCCACCAGCGGCGCTTCCCTCCAGCCTTTGCCCAAAGCCCCGCACCAGGAGGCTGAAGCAGACCTCAAGTCGGAATTTCTGCCCCCCCTTTGACCCGCACAAAAAGACCCCAAAGCGGGAGACTCTCTGCAGCAACACAAACGTTCATTGCACCTATCCGGCCCAGAGGCCATAGTTTGGGGACCCCTGATTTAGTGCAATATAAAAAATGCAAATAATTTTTCTGCGGACCACCAAAATTTTCTCGCGGACCACCAGTGGTCCACGGACCACCAGTTGGTGACCGTTGCTCTATATCTCACCCTGCTTTGGAATTGTGATGCTGTCCTTTGGCGGGACAGATCTTGAAGCTGAAGCTCAAATACTTTGGCCACCAAATGAGAAAAGAGGACTCCTTGGAAAAGACCCTGATGTTGGGAAAGATGGAAGGCAAAAGGAGAAGGGAAAGGCAGAAGACGAGATGGTTAGATAGTGTCATTGATGCAGTGGGCATGGCTTTGGCCAGACTTCAGGAGGCAGTGGAGGACGGGGTGGGGGGTCCTGCTGTGATCCGTGGAGTCGCGAAGAGTTGGATATGACTTAGCGACTGAACAACAACAACCTATCTCACCCCCTTCCATTGTGCAATTTTGCTTTATCTCATCTCATAAAAGGATAGGGGGAGATCAGATCCCTGCAGAATGTACAGTCCTTGATTTAACAACAGATCGTTTAGTGATTGTTCAAAGTTAGAACGGCAATGAAAAAAGTGACTTATGACCATTTTTCACACATTATTGCAGCATCCCCATGATCACATGAACAAATTTCAGACGCTTGGCAACTGGTTCATATTCATGATGGTTGCAGTGTCCCCAGGTCAAGTGATCACCTTTGGCGACCTTCTGACCAAGCACAGTCAATGGGGGAAGCCAGATTCACTTAACAACCATATTACTAACTTGCAGTAATTCACTTACTGTAGCAGCTATGGCAAAAAAGGTAATAAAATGGGGCAAAATTCACTTAATAAATGTCTCCCTTCGCAACAGAAATTTGGGGCTCAGTTGTGGTTGAAAGTCAAGGACTACCTGTACAAGATGATGAAGAAATCTACTCTTGGGATTGTAAAACACTAATGCTCTCATTATCAGGTTAACATTTCTGATACGGAAAGAAAAACTATAAAACTCTAGTTTCCTATTTCACTTCCTACATTCCAAGCAATTCTTCAATCCAGCCAGCGTTTCCCAAAGCTCAGGAACTTATCCAATAATTTACCCAATAAGTTCCGGTCCCTTGGTGACTACTCACTCTGTAATTAGATTAATGACTTGCAACTGACGGGATCCAAAGTTATGCTTTTCCTCAGTGTTGGTTTTCTTCGTTTATCATAGTGCTTTTGTGCTAGGACTGAGTCACTCAGTTCACAGTTAATGAATTAATTAATCGGGTGTAAAATAAAACCTTTTGAAACTAAGGACAATGGAGCACTGTAGTTTCAGGTGCTGCGTTTGGGACCACTAGCTAATTTCTAGGAACAACATAAACAAGAAAAAAAGGCCAGGCGAAACACTGGAAAAGGGTATGGGATTGCATATCATAGATACAAGGCCTGAGATGAAGGGCCTATGGGACAATTTCTCTGGGCCCCAAACATGGAAGCCCCCCCACCCCAAGAAAGCATGAAAAGATCCAATAAACTGATACTTAAGGCAGGCACTCTGCTCAGTTAACAAATAATCCCACAAATTATTTCAATATTCTGAGTTTTCCTACTTCAGGCTTCCGTTCATTTGGTCACTGAATTCAAAAGACAAAAATAAAAAGAAAAACAGGCATTGACCAATATATGGAGAAGTGGAGAAAATCAAATAAATATTCAGCTACAGAGCTTCTTAAGGTCTTAAAAAGGGCCCATATTGTTCCTCAAGACTAGGGATGGGCAAATACAACTGAATCTACCAAGTGATTTGATGATAATTCCATTTGTAGTAGAGGCATGGATAAGTTAATATTGCCAATAAAAATACACTTCCACTCCCTAGTAAAATTCCCTGGTGATAAAATTATGACAGGGTGATGCTACAGATAGGGCTGAATGTCACTGCCTGCCATTGCTGGCTGACATAGCTTGCGTTGAAAGATCATAGCCAAGAACATCTGGACAGTCACACTGGACAATAAGCTCCATGCTATTTTGATACAGGTAGCCCTCGATTTACAACAGTTCATTTAGTGACTGTTCAAAGTTACAACGGCACTGAAAAAGTCACTTATGACCATTTTTCACACTTATGACCATTGCAGCATCCCCATAGTCACATGGTCAAAATTTAGACCCTTGGCAACTGGTTCATTTTTATGACAGTTGCAGTGTCCCGGGTCATGTGGTCACCTTTCGTGACCTTCTGACAAGTCAATGGGGAAGCCTGATTCACTTAACAACTATGTTACTAACTTAACAACTGCAGGGAATCACTTAACAACTGTGGCAAGAAAGGTTGTAAAATGGGGCAAAACTCAACAAATGTCTCACTTACCAACAGAAATTTTGGGTTCAATTGTGGTCGTAAGTCGAGGACTGTTTGAACTAAAAAATAATAATTTCTGGATTCAGAGTTCAGGAGAAGGGAAAGGGGTTAAAGAGGGAAAAAATGTGAGATCAAAATCTACCATGTTTGATTTTTGAATGTTGATCAATAGAATTGGGATTTATTTTCTCAACCTCATTACACCAATTGCTCAGATTGGGCACAATTGGTTATATGAATAATAGGAAACACATATATCGAGAGAATATAATTCTGTGAATAGTTTACTTTTCATCTTCAATTATTGTCATTTTCAGACCAGGAAAACATTTTTGTTTTAAATATACAGCTGAGAAGACATCTTCCCACCAGCTCTGTGATATTTTTTCACAACAGTAGCACAGTTTTATGATATATGCTGCATTAGAAATGAACTCAATGGATCAATTTATGATGAATGTAATCATTTTGCAGGAGAATTTTTTCTAGAATGTCCCCTTTTGGAATTATTCCAGCCATTTGGTACTTTATTTAAATAATTTAGTGGATTTAGAAAGCAGGAACTGGATATAAGTCTAGTCTAGTGAAGAGAAGAACTAGAGTGATATGATAGCAGTCTTCCAATACTTGAGGGGCTGTCACAGAGAAGAAGGGGACCAAAGCACCTGAAGGCAGGACAAGAAGTAAGGGATGGAAGCTTATCCAAGAGAGATCCAACCTAGAATTAAGGAGAAATTTCCTGATGGTTAGAAGAATTAATCAGTGGAATGACTTGCCTCCAGAAGTTGTGAGTGCTTCATCATTGGAGGCTTTTAAGAAGAGATTGGACAATCATTTGTCTGAAATGGTGTAGGGGGCTTGAGCAGTGGGTTGGACTAGAAAAACTCCAACATCCAATTCTGTTATTCTGCTATTTTGTTATTAAAGTGCCCATCTTCCTCACAGAGCGACTCATCCGTCTTTAGAATTTCACAAAAATACTGAAATTTCGCTAGACCATCAGTGTATTCCTTAGCACCACATACTAAACCATAAATTATAGTTTACAAACCACAGTGGCTGGATTCATGCAACATACTAAGCCAAAATTAAACTATAAACTTTAGAATCATTTATGAACCAAGCTCATATTTATATAATTCTGGGTCTTTACTATATTTAAAAAAAAATCCCTCAGTCCTTCATGATAAATAATGATCTTCCAATTCTTTGATCTAGTTATTTCCAAAAATGTCTCTACAGAGATGGTCTTAGAAATGGTCTTCTGTATGGCAGCACTTGGCAGTCTGTTAAAACTGTTTTTAACTGGCATTTGAGCAAGTTTTAGAAACTGGCATTTGAGAAAGTGCTTTGTTTTTATATATTCTCTTTTCCTTCCTATTTCAACGTATTTTGCAGGGAGGCCATTTATGATTAAATTAGAAGAATTGGGAAGAGCTTAAAAAGATCAAAATCCTTAGCGTGTTTAATTTGGAGCCCCTGGAAGGGTGCAAGAGTGCCAGCTGGTGGACCAGCACCCACATTGCAGATGATAAGAGGGCTGAAGAACCTCTGCAGCAACAACACAATGACATCAGAAGCAACTTGAGAGGATGAGGCAGAACAATGGGATGGGTGGTTCCCGCTTACCCTAATTAAGAAATTATTCAGAGTGGAAGGCATTAAACTGATGAGTAGAATGGAAAATTATTAAAATAAAAAAGAATCACGGAAGACAACTGCAGAAGATATGTGCTGATCGAAATCTGCAGGGTTGCTACCTCTACTTCTGGATTCCTAGAGAAAGAGGGTCACAGAATGCTTGGGGGGGGGTGAGATAGGAATGACACAGAACCACCACCACGTGCTTCCCAACGAAGCTCTCTAGCTGTGCTCAGCACTTCTTGTGGCTTAATACTTCCTTTGGAATATCAGGCTTTTGATTCATAGGTTAAACTAAACAATAGAATTCCAGAATTCTTTGCAATGAGAAGCCTGACTATACCACTGCTAGGCTGGCAGCATATCCCACCAATGTGACAATTGCCTCGCTGTTAGAATACACTGCACATGTCCATCTGGCATTTCCTGGCACTATTTGTTTTTCTCAGAAATCGCCTTTTTGTCTGCTTGCTTTTGTGACAAAGACTTTAGGCAGCCTTGGCTTCATTGCTTTGCTGACTACAGTATGTTCCAAGTTACAATGCTTGCCACTTTACTCAAAGGCTGCTGCTAGGAGACAGTCCATGCTAAGGATAAGTAGACATCAAGCAGGCCAGTTTTCTCTGGGCAGTGTATGTTAATCCGAGTAGAAAAAACCATGGAACTGAATAGATTGTGGATTCTCTAGAACTGAATTGTGAAACTTACTGGAAACAGAACAAAAGTGCCAAGAGAAGGCCAAGTGGGGAAGGGCAACCATAGTTTCTCTCATAGTTTAGTGGCTACAAAATAAATGCTCTCGCTCTCTCCCCCTCTCCCATTTTCCCCCTCTGGGTTCAGAAATATAAGCAGTAATATTTCTACACAATGCTTGTTCAAAGGCAGAAAGCTAGGTGAAACAACTGAAGAAAAACACAAAAAATTTGAGCCTTTGATTGAAATGTTATTGGTCACTAAAACATGTGCCATAGTTCATAATCTATGAACTATGAATTAAGTCTGTCAAGATACAAAAAGATCTTAACAGACTTGAACGCTGGACCCTATCTAACACAATGAAATTCAACATACCGGTAGATAAAAGTAAGGTTTTATACTTGGGCAAGAAAAACCAACTATGTAGGTATAGACTACGTGAAACTTGTCCTAATGCTAGTAACTGTGAGAGGGATTTTGGATTACTAGTGGAAAATCACTTAAATATGAGCCAAGTGTGCGGCAGCAGCCAAAAAAGCCAACACTGTTGCATTAATAGAAGGATAAAATCAAGATCATGTAAAGTTGTAGTACCGCTTTACAAAGCCTTAGTACGGCCACACTTGGAACTGCATCCAGTTCTGGTCACCACAATATAAAAAAGAGGTTGAGACTCTGGAAAGAGTGCAGAAAAGAGCAACAAAAATGATTATGGGGCTGGAGGCTAAAACATATGAAGTACGTTTACAGGAATTAGGTATGTCTAGTCTAATGAAAATAAGGACTAGGGGAGACATGATAGAACTGTTCCAATATTTGAAGGGCTCCTACAAAGATGACAGGGTCAAACTACTTTCCAAAGCACCAAAAGGCAAAACAAGAAATAATTGCTGGATTCCTAACCGTGAGAGCAATCTATCAATGGAATAGCTTGCCTTCAGAGGTTGTGGGTGCTCCATCACTGGAGGCTTTCAAAAAGAGACTGGACAGCCATTTGTCTGAAATGAAATAGGTCTCCTGCTCAAGCAGGGGATTGGACTAGAAGACTTCCGAGTTCCCTTCCAATTCTTTTATTCTATGTTCTGTCTTAAAAGTATGCATTCTAAACACAACAGATGCTACAATGTATTGCTTATCCCATGTCTACTGTTACAATTGCACTATGGAAAAGTATCAAATATGTCCAAAATATTGTAGAATGATCTCTTCCAATCTGTTGAGCACTGTGTTGCTCTCCAGATTTGCTGGCGCAGCTTCGTTAGAACCTTCATGGATTATTTTTCTTTTACTTAACAGTATTTCTGTAGGTATTCCATCAATTTTCATAACCTTTTGACTTGGTAAAATGACTAGGGTGCTGACCTAGTTTCATTTTCTAGTAACAGAGGTTCTTGTAGGCAGGGAATAACTTCTAAGGTATCTTGGTACTAAACAGCATGATATTCCAACTGAAAAATGTCCAATTCCTGTCATTTCAGTTTGCTGGCACCAAAGATGCCAATGCATGGTTGAGTCGTTTAATTTTTCACTGTTTTCAATCAGATTTTCTTGGTAAAATACAAGAATACCTTACCATTGCCTTCTCCTGCACAGTATGAAATGATGCCCATATCTTTGTCACCAAAGTAATCACCCACCTCCAGAATATTTCTATGTTACTGCTACCCAATGTAAGTACCTGCTTGCTTTAGTTTAGGTGGACAGCTGAAGTAACCTTCTTGCTCTGGTGACTCAGCTGGGATTACATCCTCTTGGTAACATTCCCAATGTTCTTTGCTTGTCCCTCCCAGTAACACCACTCTGCCAAGATAAGGCAGCAGTACAGCAGGATTGGAGATCCACAACTGTGTAATCCCATAAAAATGGCTCTAGCTTAGATCCTGCACAGGAGGCTGCATAGGCCTGTAAGTGTTTGTTCTTGACTGACTTAACTTTCATAGATTTATCTAGTGTTTTGAAATCATCTAACACATTGACACTGACATCAATAGGTAGAAACTTGAGACTGAATCTCATAGATGTCACGTGGAATTTCCAGATAATTTAATAGATGGGTTATGCAATCACTTCTGAAGCAAAAAATTAGAGAGGAAGTTTCCCTCCATCCTGCAACTATTGTTATGATAGTGATCCAGCATTACTGCTCCTACATAAGAGAATGACAAAGTGGCCATATCCAAAACATTGCTCACTTCTTAGCACTTTTCAAAAATATGTAGCCCTTTCCAGTCTTAAAATGGCTTCACAAAAGGACTTCAGGTCGCACAAGTTGAGGGAAAAGGAAATTGCGACACTTATTATGAGGTGTAAAAAATTCTTAATGAAGCCCTCATGGCATGCTCAGTTTTAGCCATTTTGGATTTCTCTAAAGCCTTCTGCAAACTATAGTTCAGAGGGCTACCACAAAAGATAAAAACTCTGACAATTGGTGATATATAGACAAATACTGATTGCCAACACTATTTGGTAAATGAAAAGCAGGGAGTTATAATGTCAGTACAGATCACAAAGCCATAATTACGTGTTCTAAAATTATCATCTCAGAGCCAGAGAGATATCCAGTCTCCCTACAGCTTCTGTAATTGGAGCTGTCATAAAAGGACTGCACCATGATAATCCCTCATCGTGATATGCACAGCGCAATTGATTATGGACTATTTACAAGCTAAAATCAGACATATTTGCCTTATCCAACCATTTTAAGAGCACCGAAGCCACTTGGACTAGCCGTTGTTAGCTATAACAGGAAAAAATTTCCACTCTACATGTCCACAGTGTAGACATGGGAGGGGCTGAAGGAAATTGTCATTTTCTCTGGCCATTGATATTGGTTTACAGTGGAAAATCCAGTGTGTGAACATTCAGCCTGTAAGATGTGAGGGCATTTATTTTTATTACGGAATTTTTATCCATTGGAAATATATACCTCAGTTCCATGATGAATAAACAGTTATATTTGTAGCAACTGAAAGCAAACTGGGAAGCTAACAGGCAGGGAACTACCATTTCTTGTGGTAAATTGATGTTTTATTGTTGGTTATGCCCACTAGAGCGGTCATTTTGTAAATGTGCACAAATCACATTCTTAAAAAATTCCAAATTATCTCAGTCTTTTGGAATAATCTGCAATTAACTGAAGGAGAACTTCTGAGCTGTTTTGCACGTTTTCCATCCATGGAAAGTCACAGTTGGTTACACCTGCTGAAGAAGCCCAAGGCAACACAGATAAACAAGGCAGAGTAATGGACAAGTTTCAGAACATGAATACAAAATATATATTTTTATTTGCTTGTATCAAGCAATAGGTAACATAGATGTGATTATTAAAAATCACACCTACATCAATCAGGTGTGAGGACTAGATCAGAAGGAAGCTGGATCACACGGTCTGCTTAGCCATTATATGGTTTGCTTAGCTTTCACTTACAATATTACTAGGAATGATTGGATTAGGGTATACTATGGAAACTGGGCATGCTTGTCAATGATCTTTGGTGGAGCTGGGATGGGGGTGGTGTATCCATCCTTGTGCTCTTTAATCTCTTAGCGGGTTTTGATATTATCCACCAGTGGTATTCTTCAGCACCAGCTGTGCGGGTTGGAAGTGGGAGCATTGTGTCATACTATTTTGCCTTTTTCCTAAATGGCTACTTTCAGGGTTAACAGAAGGGAAGAGATCATGCTCATGACTGCTCATTGTGCAATTCAAGGTGCCGGCTGTCACCTATAAAATCCTTTTATGTCACAGGGCCTGATTAGCTGCACGATTACTAGTCTTCAGCCATTTCTGCCCACTTAATACGTTCAGGCAGACTAGTATGTCTTGGATCCCCTCAATTAAACAGCCAGTTTAATCAATCAGACAGTTGTGGCAAGTGTGTCTTCTCTGTCCCAGCCCGTGCCCTCTGGAACTGCATCCCTCCAGGGATGCAAATGGCATCCATCTCCTGGGGTTCCAGAAGGTTCTTAAGACTTCTCTTTGTTCTCAGGCCTGGGATTATTGTGCAAGTGGAGCCCCTGTTGTGTTTTTAATTGTTATGGCTGGTTTTGTCTGGGCTGTTATGCTTTGTGGCTAGTCGTATTAAAACTCAGCATTTTGGTTTATTCAATGAACCATAATTAAATAATTCCAGGCTTATGATGATGTAGGACCCAGGTCAGAGCTGAAATCATTTGATTACTACCAAAGACTGCACTATATTACACTAAACTGGCTGACTTACCTATTGTAAAACTATCCTTCTGTACTCCTTAATCTGACAAGGTCACCCACAATTCCATGAATCATGATTTATGGGTTTGCACAATTGATTCAATAAGGTGGCCCTATGGCTGGATTGATACAATGTAGCTAGCAGATAATACTGAGTCAGCGGCTGCGTTTAAACAAGCTGCTATACAAGGTTAAAACAAGATTGAGTAATTTTTGAGTCAGTGTGTTCTGAGAATCCAAGCTTTGTCTTAACCTGCAAAGTGAATCAGGCTTTGGAGCAGAGCAAAATATGGTTGGTTGGCTGGTTGGAGCACTATATAAACTGGGTTTAGAATTCAGCATGACGTGTGAACCCAGGACAATAAAGTTATGCTAAAGTCTAAGTCTATTGTTAAGTGAGACGCGTGCCAAGTGAGTTTTGCCCCATTTTAGGACCTTTCTTACCACAGTTAAAATGAATCACTGCTGTGTTTTAACGCGGTCGTTAAGTGAATCCGGCTTCCCCGTTGACTTTGCTTGCAAAAGAAAGTTGCAAAAAGGGATGGCATGACCCTGGGACCGTGCGACCATCATAAATAGGAACCAGTTGCCAAGCGTCTGAATTTTGATGACATGATTAAGGGGATGCTACAAAGGCCGTAAGTGTGAAAAAAACGGCCGTAAGTCACTTTTTTTCAGTGCTGTTGTCACTTTGCACGGTCACTAAATGAACTGCTGTAAGTCAAGGAATAGCTGTACTGCGGAGTCCACTCGGGCTGAGGGAAACAGGTGGTTTTGCAAAGCCTCGGGCGACCAACAGGGGGCAGCCCAGCCTCTGGAGAACTCTGCTCTTCGCCGCCCTCTAGCGGCCGGCCAGGGCGCTGCAATCCGGAGCCTCCGCGGGCCTTCCCTCATCTGCAGCGCGACCCCGGCGCCGGGCCTCAGCTCGGCGGCCTCTCCGCCTCCTCCTCCGGAGCTGCTCCTTTAAAACCCGGCCTCCAGGCCGCTGCCGCCTCCCTCTTTCCTCCTCACGACACGGAAGTGGCCGCTGCCGGGCCTAGCGCGGCTGCTGCTGAGGCGGCAACGACCTCACCTCAGGCTGCTATCGCCGGGCTCCTCCGGCCCAGCCATGCCGCCGCCGCCGCCGCCACCGCCCTCGCCTTCGCCCTCTCCCTCGCCGCCGGCGCCTCTGCAGCCCCTGAACAGCTGCGGCCCGTGGGAGATGCGCGAGCGGCTGGGCACCGGCGGCTTCGGCAACGTCCTCCGCTGGCAGCACAAGGTGAGCGGGCCTGACAGGAATTGGCGGGAAAAGGCCGGGAGAGGGGGAGGGGGAGGGTCTGGCGCGCGCCTGACAGGAATTGGCGGGAAAAGGGAGGGGGAGGGGGAGGGTCTGGCGCGCGCCTGACAGGAATTGGCGGGAAAAGGCCGGCCGGCCGGCCGGGAGGAAGGGGAGGCTTTTGCCCGCGTGCGCCCTCGAGCCACGATGAGGCTCCTCCACCGCCCCCCTTTTCCCGCTCCCCCCCCCAAAGGAGAGACGGCGGCAGAGAGGGGCCTTTGGGTTGGGGGGGGGTCCCCGCCTTTCCCAGCTTTTCTTTTTTCCTTCCTGGCGGACCTTCCTCTTCTTCCTCTTTCTTACTTAGGGATCTGGGGTTTCCTTCCTTTCCTCCGCCTCTGAGAGGAAATAAACTTTTAAAAACCAGCCAGATCAAAATAGAATTTTAAAATCTGTGTGTGTGTGTGTGATCTATCATCTATCAATCTTTTTATTTTTTATTTTTTTTTTAATTTTGTCAAACCTGTATATGATTACAGACAAACTATAAACAAGATTGTGAATATATAAGAAGTACAAGCATGGTTAGGAGTACATGATATTTTATGAATACATGGGGACGGTAGGTAGGACAGGGACGGTAGGCACGCTGGTGCGCTTATGCACGCCCCTTACAGACCTCTTAGGAATGGGGTGAGGTCGACAGTATACAGTCTAAGGTTAAAGTTTTTTGGGTTTGGGGAAGAAACCACAGAGTCAGGTAGTGAATTCCAGGCATTGACCACTCTGTTGCTGAAGTCGTATTTTCTGCAATCGAGTTTGGAGCAGTTTACCATACGTTTGTATCTATTGTGTGCTCGTGTATTGTTGTGGTTGAAGCTGAAGTAGTCATTGACAGGTAGGACATTGTAGCAGATAATTTTGTGTGCAACACTTAGGTCAGATCGAAGCCGGCGTAGTTCTAAATTTTCTAGGCCCAAAATTTCAAGTCTGGTGGCATAAGGTATTCTGTTGTGAACAGAGGAGTGGAGGACTCTTCTCGTGAAATATTTTTGGACTCTCTCAATTGTATTGATGTCCGATATGTAGTGCGGGTTCCAGACAGATGAGCTGTATTCGAGAATTGGTCTAGCAAATGTTTTATATGCTCTAGTTAGAAGTACAATATTACCAGAGAAGAAGCTACGCAAGATTAGGTTAACCACTCTTAATGCCTTCTTAGCAATGCTGTTGCAGTGGGCTGGAACCCACCTCTGATTAGAGATGAGTACTCCAAGGTCCTTTACTGAGTGAGGATCATCAACAAGGTTATCTTATCTATCAATCATCTGTATCTCTATGTATATCTATCTATTATCTATCTAACATCTATCTTATCTATCATATCTATCTATCTGTCTGTCTATCAATCATCTATCTTATCTATCCATCATCTATCTATCTATCTATCTATCTATCATCTATCTATCTATCTATCTATCTATCTATCTATCTATCTATCTATCTATCTATCTATCTATCTATCTATCATCTCCATCCATCTTGTATTATGTATATCTATTATCTATTTATAGATTATCTGTCAACCTATCATCTATCCATCATCCATCTATCAGCTCCCCCCACTCTATATATAGAGAGACAGGCAGAGACAGAGAGAGTCTATATATTATATATAACGTGATATATATGACATATAAAAGTAGCTTTATGGATCTGAGGCCCTCTGTGGTTTTGTTTTCAAGCAACCTTTCCTGCAGTACTTTCTTTTCTGACTGATTTATGTGCAACTTCCTCTCTTGATAGAAGAGAATATTTGTAGTTCAGGACCCCACAACCTCCTCTCTTCCTTCAGTCTGAAGTTGGGCATTATTAGTTAAACTAATAAATAGGTTGCTCATTTTCCAAAGACACTGAGCATCTTACAAATAATAAACAGAAAATGGAAATATAGGGGGAAGTGGAGGAGAAAGTGGAAGTGAGCAGAGGACATGGCAGAAATTAGAAACACAAGTCTATTGAAAAATTACACCAGCTAACAAACACAGTGTTTCTCTATCGAAGTAACAACCCAACTTCTTGCAAGAGCTGTGTAAGAACATTATTCAGACAAGCACAAATGCATTGCAGCAATCCAGTATATCAGAAAAAGGAAATAGATTGCCTATACATCATATTTCAACAAAATTAATATCCATGCAACTTTAGCAAAAAATGCCTGACAACCGAACCCACTACAGCACAGCCAATACAAGCTATGAAAAGGTACATATCAAAAACATCTCAGAAATAAGACCATTACAGCTGTGCAGCATCACCTTGGCACCCAAACCAACCAAAGCCCTCCAAAACATAAGTAAACTAAAAAAAACCACAGAAATAAAAACAGGAGTCATCTACGATATGAAATGTAAGGACTGTAACAACCACTACGTTGTGCGGACAGGAAGATTAGCAGAGTGCATCCATGAATGCAAACTAGCAGTCAAAAGACAGATTAAAAGCACCTTAACTTCACAAGGGATAGACTTAAAGATAGCACTCAGACAGATCAGCCATCATCAGGCCCATAGAGATAAACATTTATACACCATTCAAAAGAGACAGTAAAAAAAGCTAAAAAGGAAATAAAAAGATGAGAACACCTCCCTGCCAGCAATCAACACCCAGATAAGAAGGGTAATCAAGGAACTATGAAGGAGAAAACAACATCCCCACCAACACTGGCTGGACAAGCTACTGTATATAAACAGAGCAAAGAAAATGTTACCTAGTCTGGTAACAAAACATTTGCAAGCAAACAAAGCAGTAAGGACTCCACAAATATAAAAGAATCAGCTACAGAAGGAGCAAAGGGCATCAGTGGATTTGGCTTTGAGCTTTTCCTAGCTTTTTTTGGTGTGTTCTAGTTTATTTAATTTTAGCTTCCTTTATTTGTCTACGTGGTGCTCTATTTCTGAACCTCCAGAGCAGAGGTTCAGAGTTAACAAACAATAAAATTGAAATATAAAAGAGTAAATAACAGTAGGTATCGAAGGTTTTGGCTTCGAGCTTTTCCTAGCTAGCTTTTGGGCTTGGTTTGTAATGTTCTTTGTCAGTCCATACGGCATTTCATTTCTGAACCGTCAGAACAGCTAAGTCATTGTACAATTAAAATATATTTCAAAAATCAATTTCAGAAAGAGTGGAGGGTATCCATGAGTTTTGGTTTTGAGCATTTCTTTCTTATTACCTATTTTGGATTGCTACTCTTCTTCCAAAACTCCCAAGTGGCTTACAAATAACAAGCCTAAATATAAAACACTTTTTAAAAAAATCAACAATCTAAGATAACATGATGATTTTAATGTTTTTATGCTGTAAGCCACCCAGAGTTGCTTTGAAACAAGATGGGCAGCAAATAAATTTAATAAAACAAATAACAGCAAGAAGCCCGTGGTGTACAACTATTCTGGTGCTAAGGTCTTCGGGTATCCACTTTGAAATTATAATAGGGATGGACATCCGGAGGTCTTCTGTTCCAGACATAGGGACTATCACTGACCTTTATCAAGCACATGTCCCTCTAAATGCCACTCCATCAGATTTGGGACTGTCAGCAACCCCTCAGTTGTTGAAAGTAAGAAGGAAGATGTCTGCAGACATTCTTTTATTATAACGAAGGAAGAGAATAAAACATTGAAGACTTAACTTTGCAAGGACTTTGTCGTGTCCCACCAAAGTGATTTCTGAGCTCCACCTGTAGTAGACATATCATGGTTGAGAAGCCCTGATTGGACATGACATGAGTCTTTATTGATTAGCTCTTGGGCCATATCAAAGTGCAAAGTTCCAGAAACAAATTATTACTAAAATTTGATAAAAGCAATTTAAAATGGAATTTGATAAAATACAATTTAAAATGAAATTGGAATAAAATACGATTTAAAATGAAGTTGGAATAAAATACAGTCTAAAATGAAATTGGAATAAAATACAATAATTTAAGATATAGATAAAATAGGATAAAATAGGTATATTTCGATGTCACCCCTGCAATCTACCCCAATCAGTCCCACGTATGCAGATCTCAACCGAAACATTTTGTTTCAGTACTGTGCTGTGTTAAATGTTATTTTCAGGTTCTGGCCGCACATAAGGAAAGTTGTTTTGATATGGGGATGCCAATGGGTCATTCGTTTGGTGTATAGACCAAGGTACCTGTCTCTCACCCCTTTATACAAGCAACAATCAAATAGGATGTGAGCCAGATCTTCTACCTCTGCCGCTCGGCAAATGCAGAGACGTCCATTGTAGGGTATAGAATGGAATCTCCCATACCTGACCATTGTGTCAAACTGTTCGAATCTCGCTCGCATAAATATCTCCCTAAGATGTTTTGGCAGTTGTAACTTCAAATAGATGTCTACTTGAAAAGTACGTTTGTATTTGCTCAGCCATTTCAAGTTACCCACCTTACTAAGGATAGCTATATCATTTTGTGCTTCTATATCCTTAATTATTATTATTATTATTATGTTTTTATCGGTGTTTTTATTCATGTGTTGTGAGCCGCCCAGAGTCCTTTGGGAGTTGGGCGGCATACAAATTTTATTAGTAATAATAATAATAATTCTTTGGGCAGCTCTTTTTTTGAGTTGTTCTCCTGTTAACGCAAGAGACAGGAAGGCCATAGCTTCTTACAACATTTGTTAGTTTGGTGATCCAGGAGATTTGTGGTTGCAATTTTATTTGCTCTAGTAGATATAACTTGGGGAGTCTATCAGTCTCCATTTCATTGACTTTGCACCAGTAGTTTATATGCTCTAATTTTGGATAGTGCATGAATTGTATGAATTCCCAATTCAGCTCTAACTGCTGCAGCAGATGTTCTTGGATCTACACCCAAAATACATCTCAAATGCTGGGATTGTGTTTGTTCTGGGACTGTGGTTGAGTATAGACCCCAAACTTCTGCTCCATACAAGAGCATAGGGGTAACCTTAGCTTTATAAACTTTAATTAATGGGGCTAGGGACCCTGGGTAACTATGGTTCTTTAATTTAAGCAGTAAATTTAAACGGGCTTTTGCTCTAAATGTACTCCGTTGATGATGGCAAGCCCAAGATCCAGCCTTGGAAAAAAAAAAGTTACGCCTAAATATACCAAGGTGTTAACCTGTTCAATTGGTTCACCATCTAATTGCCACCTATGTCTCTGATGGTGTTTTCCAATTATTTTTGATTTAGATTTACTAATGATTAGGGAGTTACCCTGACAATAAGAGCTGAATCTTCTTAATAGCCTACGTAATCCTACCTGTGGATATGATAATAAAATCATATCTTATCAGCATAAAGCAAGCTGTAAGTATTTAGGATCATTGGCATGTGTACTATGGGATCCTTCATTAACCCTGGCAGGTCATTGATATATAAACTAAATAATAATGGGGCCAGGATACACCCTTGCCTTACCCCTTTATTTGTGTGAATCCTGTTAGTCAGAGCCCCATTAACCCCATACCGCACCCTCAAACAGGTACTTGTGTAAAGGGCTTTAATCAAAGCCAGGAGTCTAGGTTCTATTTTAAGAGATGTCAGTTTACTCCATAGTACTTCTCTGTTTACCATATCAAATGCTGCTGTAAGGTCTATAAAAGCAGCAAACAGGGGTCTCCTCTTATAGGCATATTTGGCAATTAGGTGGTTCAAGACAAAGTAGTTATCAATAGTGGATCGGCTTTGTCTAAAACCTGCTTGTTCTTCTGTGAGGATATTGTTTTCCTCTAAGCAGATTTCAATACAGTTCAAAAGGTACCTAGCATATATTTTTGCTGCAATGTCAATCAGGCTAATGGGCCTATAATTACTAGGATCCTTTTTATTTCCTTTTTTATATATGGGGACAACTATTGCCATCTTCCACCCATCTGGTATATGGCAGGTATTATTTATGTGTGTAAAAAGACCTGCCACTACTGGACCCCACCAATTGGGAACTTTCTTGAATAATTCTGCTGGTAACAAATCCTCACCTGGGGCTTTATTGTTCTTTAAGCTTTTAATGATGGATTGTATCTCCTTTTCCGAGACTGGTGGCCAAGGGGGGGGAGTTCTAGGGTTTACTAGATCACTGCTTAAAGACAGTTTCTCTACAGGTTCTGTGGAAGCAAACACACACTGATAATAATTCTCCCAGTCCTCAGCAGAGATTGGTATGTCAAACGCAAATCTCCGTTCCTTCAGGACACCTGCTACAGAGTGCCAAAATATTACTGAGTTATGACTTCTGGCAGCCAACTCGAGTTCTGACCAGATTGAAGTGGCAAAACTTTTTTTCTTTAATGTTATAATTTTTTTATATTCCCTTCTTGTGTGCAACATCTCAGCTTGTATATGAGCAGTAGGATTCCTCTGGGCAAGCCTCATGGCTGCCTTCAATTTCTTTTTCAGTCTCTGGCATTCAGGATCAAACCAACGGGGTCTACCCGCTCGGGCTCTTTTTCTAGCAGGTTTAGTTGTTAGGTGTTTCTTCAGAATATTACAGAGATTAGAGAATGCATTGAAGGCTGACAGCCAGTCAGTAGTAGATGACTGGATTGTTCTAGCCCACTTAGTAGCATTCTCTGTTTTAAGGCAATCTAATATTGCCTTAGTATCAACTTTGGCCCAAATTAACCTACTTTTTTGGTGAGCCATCTGTCAGCCATGTTATATGGTCTTAAATCTGAGCGGCCTTGCAATGTCACACTTACAGGCTGATGATCGCTATTGTCGCTAAGGTGTACTGTGACCTCCGAAAAGAGGTCGACTTTATCTCTAGACACACAAAAGAGATCCAGCACACTGCTTGAATTGGCCGAGTGGTATGTGTAAGGATACGTGTAATTCTTATCCTTACCTCTCAGAATTTGGAGATTACCCTTAAAAATTAAGTAGACTAGGAGCAGGCCAGCAGCATTACTTTTGCAGTCTCTCGAGAGCCACTGAGGATGGTTATCAAAAAACTCCCCTGGGACTCCCTTCTTCTGGGCAAGCTCATACAAAGAGGGAATGAAGGTGCATGTCCTCTTCTAAGGAAATGAACCTCAAGTTGGGAATTTTGTGTGATGGACATGGCCATCAGCTCCATGATTTAATAGGAGATTAAAATCTACGGTTTTGACCAAATACAAGGGTTTTTTTTTATGACATTGCTTGTGCAATTGGCATTCAAGAATCTCTGAATAATTTGCAGTATGGTCTAGGGTGCCATAAAAAAGTGCTTAGATGACCAGAATTATAAGAACCTCATCCAGAAGTATTTTGTGCAGATTCCGTCCTTAGTGTAGTTGCTAAGTCATGCTTTTATTCTCTTCACTTCACAAACTTATGCTCCCTCTCCAATTAGGGCACACGATACACTTTTAGTAGAAGGATATGGATGCTATGCATTCACCTAGATCCGTGATGGCGAACCTATGGCACGCGTTCCACAGGTGGCACGTGGAGCCATATCTGAGGGCACGCAAGGCGTTGTCCTATATCAGCTCCAGCTGATTTTCTGCATTCTGGAGGGCAGGGGGGAGGCCGTTTTCGCCCTCCCCAGGCTTCAGGAAAGCCTCCGGAGCCTGTGGATGGCAAAAAACGGACCCAACGGGCCTACCAGAAATTTGGAAATGGACTTCCTGTTGGGCCGTTTTTCGCCTTCCCCAGGCTTCAGGAAAGCCTCCTTAAGCCTGGGGAGGGTGAAAAACGGCCCAATGGCCCAACGGGAAGTTTGTTTCCACACTTCT
>QLTV01003137.1:1410021-1421129 GCA_003457575.1 Thermophis baileyi | reverse complement strand
AAGGAATTTCTCCTTTGTGCATATGCTCTCAGTGTACATAAAAAGACAAGTTACATTCGTCAAGGATCATGAGGTACAACACTTAATGATTGTCATAGGGTACAAGTAAGCAATCAGGAAACAATATTAATATAAATCGTAAGGATACAAGCAACAAGTTACAGTCATACAGTCATTAGTGGGAGGAGATGGGTGATAGGAACGATGAGAAGACTAATAGTAATAGTAATGCAGCCTTAGTGAATAGTTTGACAGTGGTGAGGGAATTATTTGTTTAGCAGAGTGATGGCGTTCGGGAAAAAACTGTTCTTGTGTCTAGTTGTCTTGGTGTGCAGTGCTCTATAGCGTCGTTTTGAGGGTAGGAGTTGAAACAGTTTGTGTCCAGGATGGACTTCAACTCCCAGAATTCTCCAGCCAGCATAGCTTGGCTGGTTTGAAGACCTCTGATTTAGACCAACAATCTGACGATCGTGTGCAGCAAGCAGGTCAGTCACGATGTTCCTCCCCAACTGTAAATAAATTCAGTATATCTCATGTTGGTATGAGTTGGCTGTATTCCAGTAGGTTGGTAGATTAATTGTGCCAGACCATTTCCTCCCCGCCCCCCTGAAGTGGAAAATAAATACTGTGAGAAATGTAAAATGTTTCAGTGTTTTATCTCATCTCTCAGAAACTTGGAGGATTCAGCTTTCCGACGAGTGAATCAATCCTTGCAGCTTTTCCTGTGGAGACTTTTATACATCCTGTTCCCTTATAGGAAAAAATAATAATAAACCCTTTATAATAGATAATAATCTAATCTGCAAAACATAATGACCAGAGATTGAAGTGTGACGAACATGGGTTTTTTTTTAAATTCATCCTTCTCTAAGGAGGGTTGTGGAAAGTGTTACACAATATGATTTTCAGTTGTCAAGTAAGAGAAATCCATATTTGCTTCATTAAAGCAGGACTGAGAACTAAACTTCAGTTGTTGCAAAACGTGGCTTCTGTTATGGCAGCGACCCCCAACCTTTGGGGCACCAGGGACCGGTTCCATGGAGAAAAGTTTTTCCTTGGACCCGAGGGGCCGTGGTTTTGCATGCTCCCTGCATCCTGCGGATGGGACTTCTTTAACAGATTAACAGAGTTGGAAGGGACCTTGCAGGTCATCTAGTCCAACCCCCTGCCCAAGCAGGAGACCCTACATCTGCCTCTACCTAGGATCGAACTCACAACCTCCTGATTGTGAGACAAGAGCTCCACCTCTAGGCCACAGCACAGACTGTGCTTGTCTGCATGACCCGGTTGCTGGCATGCAACAGCTAGTCCACAGACCAGGGGGGAGGGGTGGTTGGGGATCCCTGCTATATGGCCCTCAGTTCCTACTTTTACAGATCATCCCTGACTTGCAACCATTTGTTTAACGACTGCTCGAAGTTACGATGGTGCTGAAAAAAGTGACTTACGACTGGTCCACACATTTATGACCATTGCAGGTCACATGATCACAGTTTGGGCACTTGGCAACGCGTGGGTGTATTTACGACAGTGACAGCGTCCTGGAATCATGTGATTGCCGTTTGCAACCTTCCCAGCCAAGCTCCTGATAAACACAGTCAGCGGGAGAAGCCAGTTTTGCGTAACAACCACACGATTTGCTTAACAACCATGGCAAAAAAAAAAAAGGGTCATGAAATCAGTCGCGACTCACTTAATGAACTCATCCCATAGTGATGGAAGCCTTAGTCCCAATTGTGATTGTAAGTCAGGGATGTTCTGTTGTGTCATCGCAGTTCCATACACATTGCTAACTGCTAGACCCGTGATGGCGAACCTATGGCACGCGTGCCACAGGTGGCATGTGGAGCCATATCTGCCTGCATGCAAGCCGTTGCCTTAGCTCAGCTCCAGCGCGCATGTGCATGCCGGCCAGCTGATTTTCCGCTTGCGCGGAGGCTCTGGGAGGGCATTTTGGCCTCTGGAGGGCCTCCAGGGGCGGGGGAGGGCGAAAACGCCCTCCCCAGGCTCCAAGAAAGCCTCTGGAGCCTGGGGAGGGTGAAAAACGGGCCTACTGGGCCCACCGGAAGTCGGGAAACGGGGGAGCGGGGGTCATGGACGCATGCGCGTGGGGGGGGTCATGCGCACATGCGGTGGAGCGCGTGGGAGGCATTGAATTATGGGTGTGGGCACACACGTGTGCACTTTCGGCACCCGAGGAAAAAAAGGTTTGCCATCACTGTGCTAGACTGATGACATCAAAATCTCTCCCCCTCTAGAATGCTGTTTTGTAAAGTCTGTTCTACCCCATTCTTCTCTGGGATCCAATACTTATTTTACCTTTAAGATATATATGATTTTAGGTATAGACAGCCACAAATATATCCTGCTTTGAGAATCTGTACAGTGTAGAAGAGCTGTACTGCTAGGCCTGGTATACCCACAGGACAGGTGCTTTTCCAAAAGGCAACTGCCTTTTAAAGGTGCTTTGGGACAACCATGGCCTGGATGATTGAGAATCTCTATAGACATTTAGACTTGATATAGCTGTGAAAGTCAGTGCTGGAAGTGTTATTTAGAATAGAATAGAATAGAATAGAATAGAATAGAATAGAATAGAATAGAATAGAATAGAATAGAATAGAATAGAATAGAATAGAATAGAATAACAGAGTTGGAAGGGACCTTGGAGGTCTTCTAGTCCAACCCCCTGCTTAGGCAGGAAACCCTACACCACTTCAGACAAATGGTTATCCAACATCTTCTTAAAAACTTCCAATGTTGGAGCATTCACAACTTCTGGAGGCAAGCTGTTCCACTGATTGATAAATTGTTCTGCCAGGAAATTTCTCCTTAGTTCGAAGTTGCTTCTCTCCTTGATTAGTTTCCACCCATTGCTTCTTGTCCTGCCTTCAGGTGCTTTGGAGAATAGCTTGACTCCATCTTCTTTGGGGCAGCCCCTGAGATATTGGAACACTACTATCATGTCTCCCCTAGTCCTTCTTTTCATTAAACTAGACATACCCAGTTCCTGCAACCGTTCTTCGTATGTCTTAGCCTCCAGTCCCCTAATCATCTTTGTTGTTCTTCTCTGCACTCTTTCTAGAGTCTCAACATCCTTTTTACATCGTGGCGACCAAAACTGGATGCAGTATTCCAAGTGTGGCCTTACCAAGGCATTATAAAGTGGTATTAACACTTCACGTGATCTTGATTCTATCCCTCTGTTATTTGTTAGCTGACAGTCTCCCCTTGTAGAACTAAGTGATAGATTCATGGGAAATAAAACAAAATTATTTGGCTACACTGTAAAATGCAAAACTCGCATGAAGATAAATTGTTTTCTCGTTCTTCCTTGTAATCCATAGCATCTGAACCAGTTTGAGAATTGCTGTGGTCTGCGTGAGAAAGAAATTCTCATTTTATTATCAGATATTGGTAAGTATCAGATACTGTGGGCCAAATCTAAAGGTAACGAATCCCAAGAAGTGGATTAAGGATAGCAGAGCGGGGCTGAAACAGTTCCAAGTTTGGCCCTATTTCAGTAAAGGCTGCTAGAGGAGCCTATGAAAGCAACCATGTGCATTAAGAGCACAAATTGCTTTTGTGCTGTCGGTTCAGCACAATCATTTTAGCAAATTTGAAATCTGTTTTTTTGTCCCTCCTTTTTGTCCCTCCTTTTCAGTTCATTAGGATCCAAGCTCACAGTTGGAATCATGCTTCAGAATGAAGGCAAATATATACGTGTCCCAGGATAAGGTTGCAGGATCCAATCTGGGTCACTCCCTGGGACCAGAGCTTTTGTCTTCTGAGCTCTAGGACTCGTGCTGGAGCCCATCCTCAGGGAACTTCTCTCTACTAGAATGTGTGCTTTGGGTTGTTCTATGCATTTATGTGGTGCCTGGTTGAGTGTGGCTTCCTATTGGTTGATTAGTGTGTTGATGGCTGGCTATTGGCTGTTGTATCCTTGTGCTGCCAAGTCCTCGGCTCCTAAGTACCTGACAAGCTAGTGGTAAATCAGCCCTCCTCTTGACTGACAAGGGGCCCGTTTCTCAAGCGTCAATCATTTCTCTGGCTATCTTTGTACCTGCTCGGCCAACAATCTTAGTAGCTGCAAAATTGAATATGTGACCTTGTTCATTGCAATGTGAGGCTACCAATGAGTTTGGCTCTCCTCGTCTGACTGTGTTGTGGCCCGCCAGCAACCCGTGCAGCTGGTTGCGGACTCCGACAGCGAAGAGGCTGTGGTGGTGATGTGCCGGCGGCCTGTGCAGCTGATACCTGAGTCGGACAGTGAGGAGGTTGGTGGGGACTCGGTGCCAGAGGCAGAGATGCAGCCAGGGCCTTCAGAACCTCCAGAGGCTCTCATCACTGACGAGGAAGAAGAGGAGGAGCCTATTCTGAATGCACAGGCACGCAGAGCTGTCAAGAGGCAAGAATGGTTACTCAGGAGGAGGTCTCCTCGGGAGTAAGGCTTTGGGCTAATTGGCCACGCCCTTAGCCTATTTAAGTAGTGACCACGCTCAACCACGTTGCAGGAAACAACTCCGTTCAATCCACGTATTGATTTGGGTTTCCTGTTCAGCTCTTGATTCGGCATTACTTTTCCTGTTCATAGTTCTGGGCTTGCTGCCAACTTCAGGAAGTTCTCGTGGCTCTTATCAGTTAAGCCTCATTTGTTGAACTTCTTGGATTCTTTGTGCTTGGACTCTTGCCAATTGTTAAGATGTTAATTAACAGTTGGTGCACCGAAAGGACTACTTTATGATTTATGGACTTTAACCAACACGACTGCTAAGAGAGCATTAATAGTTTAAAGAGTATTAAACAAGGTTTGTTTGTACGTTGCTTGTGTTGTTTTGCTTGGTTCGGCAGCTGGGACAGAACAGACTGCTCGCTTGTGTTCTTCGTCTGTCCTATATAGTCCCAGGGGCGATCCATACAGGGGATTCGGTAGATTACATTGGAAGTATCTCCCTCCTCCAAGCGATCTTTGCAATGCATGATTTGTCCTAGGAAATCTAAACCTCCGGCCCCGGTGAACGACCCAGATTAGGTCCTGGAATCATGCTTCTCCATAGCCATCTTTCCTCAAAACCTAAGCATACCCAGATTCTTCAGTTTCTCCATGTAAGGCAGAGGTCTTCAAACTTGGCAACTTTAAGACTTGTGAACTTCAACTCCCAGAATTCTGGGAGTTGAAGTCCACAAGTCTTACAGTTGCCAAGTTTGGGGACCCCTGATGTAAGGCATAGTTTCCGTTCCCCTGACCAACCTGACTGACCTTTTCTGAACCTCTTTCAGTTCGTTGGAAAACACAGTGGAGCGTTTGTTTAATATGATGGAGTTGGTTGATTGTATTTGTTTCCCCCCCCCTCAATATTAGCTTCAGCCCTGCGTTACCTTCATGAGAACAGAATCATTCACCGAGACCTGAAACCAGAGAACATAGTTTTGCAACAAGGTGAAGAGAGGGTGAGTAGGATTCCTCTGGTACATTTCCTCATTCCTCATAAAGTACAGGAGGTTAAACGTAGTTCTTCTGTCAAATGTGTACCATATAGGGAGAAAGCTGGGGATAGCTTTCATTCACTCTCAGAGATTGACCTCTCATATTTAGTAAAAAAAAAAAGAGAGAAGGAAATAGAGTCACTTGCTTAATTAACTAATTCACGGTTTCTCCACCTCAAACAAGTTTAAGATGGGTGAACTTTAACTCCCAAAATTCCCCAGTCAGGGTTGCTGGCTGGGGAATTTGGGAGTTGAAGTCCAGGCATCTCTGGATGGCCTAAACAATACTTTCAGGGCTGCTTTCTTTGAGTTGTGTACAAAGGGCTTAGGAACCCTTTTCCCAGGGGTGAAATCCAGCAGGTTCTAACAGGCTCTGGAGAACCGGTAGTGGAAATTTTGAGTAGTTTATTTATTTTATTTATTTATTTGTTTGTCAAACATGTACAAGATAGCAGGTATAGGTATAAACATAAACATAATCAAAGTGAATACAGATAGATGAGGACAATAGGACAGTAGGACAGGGACGGTAGGCACGCTGGTGCGCTTATGCACGCCCCTTACAGACCTCTTAGGAATGGGGTGAACCGGTAGCTGACATTTTGAGTAGTTCGGAGAACTGGCAAATACCACCTCTGGCTGGCCCCAGAGTGGGGTGGGAATGGAGATTTTGCAGTATCCTTCCCCCGGGAGTGGGGAAGGAATGGAGATTTTGCAGTATCCTTCCCCTGCCACGCCCACCAAGCCACACCCACCAAGCCACACCCACAGAACCGGTAGTAAAAAAATTGGATTTCACCACTGCCTTTTCCTCTTAGTCAATTCTTGGCTTGTTGCACAGTGTGTTTTGAATTGTGCATAGTGCTGTGTGGTGAGGTACTGCAACAGAAAGTCTTTACAAGATACACTGGATGGAGAGCTTGCTTTTCAGCGTTAGTAGGCACACTGGTTTTTTGTGGATCTTTTTTCCAAATTCAACCGTGCTGTGCATTACTTCTGTGTCCCGTCCCCCCCGTCCTGTAGCAGAAAAGGGTTAGGATTTTAGACAAAATCTGTGATCTTGCATTTAATTGTATCTTTCCAGGGAGTGATTGTTTTAAATAATTGATACACTACTTCTCATTAAGAGTTTACAGTAAAATACAGTTGTATTTATACAAGATATTGATTCTAATTTATTGAATGATCTACAATAGTCTCTGTCTATTCTGAACTATAAAACATGGTTTACCAATCATATTAGCTGATTTTACAGAACATGTTAAATAATAATCCAGAGATGTAATTTTATTGTTGTTGTTGTTGTTTTTGTTTTTGTTGTTGTTGTTGTTATTTGTCTGGGTTGAGTGAACCCAAGACAATAAATTGCATCTCTGTCTCCCAGCATTCTTAGCATGCTCACATATGTCATCATTGTGTTTTTCTTTAGTTAATACATAAGATCATTGACTTGGGCTATGCCAAAGAGCTGGATCAAGGCAGCCTTTGCACATCCTTTGTTGGGACTTTGCAGTATCTGGTAAGCATTCTTTTAGAGTAAGTACTGGGGCTTTCAGGATTGTACAATGAGATTTCACATATTAAAAACACAAGGTAAAAGAGCCGTGGTGGCGCAGTGGTTAGAATGCGGTACTGCAGGCTACTTCTGCTGATTGCCAGGAGTTCAGCTCATGGTTGACTCAGCCTTCCATCCATCCGAGGTCGATCAAATGAGGACCCTGATAGTTGTGGGCGATAGCCTGACTCTGTAAACCGCTTAGAGAGGGCTGTAAAGCACCGTGAAGCAGTATATAAGTGGTATTGCTAAAGTTAAAGGAGTCCCTGCGGATTTTACTCCGCTAGTCGTTGCCGTCTGTAGGGGGCGCTGCTCATCCCCATTTCAAGGCCATTGAGCTAGAGGTGTCCAAAGATGTTTCCCCGGTCATATGGCCAGCATGAGGTCACGGAGCACTGTTAATACCTATTTATCTACTTGCATTGGCATGCTTTTGAACTGCTAGGTTGGCAGGAGCTGGGGTGAGGACGGGAGGAGCTCACCCCGTCGCGTGGCACTCGGGACTCAAATCTGGGTTGCAGGCTTTCCAGCCAACGAGCCCAGTGGCTTAACTGCTGAGCCACTGCACTGCCCTGAAGAACATAAGCGTATTGAATTTGAGATGAACAGGTTGCTAGGATGATACTGTGGGAAAGCATTTCAGTTATGACGTGTGAATGTTCATCTTCCTGACAGAGACCAGTCTAATTTTTCAGGGTATACAGTACTGTCTGGTCCGTAGTGATTTTATTTGTCTCTTATAGGTAATAAAATGAACAGAGCTCTCCCAACCCCACCTCCTCTTCCGCTATAGATTTATCTTATCATTTTCCAGTTCATTTTAATGTAATAAACATCACTGTAGCTCAGAGGTCTTCAAACTTGGCAACTTTAAGACTTGTGGACTTCAACTCTGGGAGTTGGTCCACAAGTCTTAAAGTTGCCAAGTTTGGGGAACCCTGCTGTAGCTTACAGTACGATAGTAAATTCCGTGACTGTCGTATCGAAAACTATTTCCTTTTGTGAGTTCTCACCCATCCAGGGGTGAAATCCAGCAGGTTCTGACAGGTTCTGGAGAACCGGTAGCGGAAATTTTGAGTAGTTCGGAGAACCGGTAGCGGAAATTTTAAGTAGTTCGGAGAACCGGCAAATACCACCTCTGGCTGGCCCCAGAGTGGGGTGGGAATGGAGATTTTGCAGTATCCTTCTCCTGCCACGCCCACCAAGCCACGGCCACAGAACCGGTAGTAAAAAAAATTGGATTTCACCACTGCACCCATCCATTGTTCTTCCAAGGCACGGGCTTTATAGGGGAAGGGGAAGGAAGTGACAGCCTCAAAAGTTCTCCCTTTTAAAGAAGATTCGGTGGATAGAGGAATCTACCCTAATTGAAAATAAGTCCTATTCAAATCCTTGATTCTGATTTCTGTGTAGACAAGTATGGGATTGCATTGGTAGCCATGCTTTGTGTTCTTACTGTTCTAGGCTCCAGAGCTGCTAGAACAACAGAAATACACGGTCACAGTGGATTACTGGAGCTTTGGTACACTGGCTTTTGAGTGCATAACCGGTTTCCGACCTTTCCTTCCCAGCTGGCAACCAGTACAATGGTAATTCAGACATCTTGTAACTTGGAGTAGCTATTACAGGTAGCTCTGGATTTACGATCAGTTGCTTAATGGCCATTCGAAATTACGATGGACCAAAAATGAATGTTTTATGGCCCGTGAAGCACTTCTGGCTATTGTGAAATGTCATGCCCCACACACAGACAGACCATCCTGTGATCGCGTTTTGAACGCTTGGCAACTGACTCAGCTGTACGTCTGGTTGCAGGTGTCCCATGGTCACATGGCAATGATTTGCGATGCGTTTTGCCAGTTTCTGACAAAAAAAACCAAAACCACTTACTTGGAGGAATGGGTTAACAACTGCCACCAAAGATTTAAAATTGGGTCCGGTCACACAGGTTCCTCGACTTACGATAGGGGTGAAATCCAGCAGGTTCTGACAGGTTCTGGAGAACCGGTAGTGGAAATTTTGAGTAGTTCAGAGAACCGGTAGCGGAAATTTTGAGTAGTTCGGAGAACCGGCAAATACCACCTCTGGCTGGCCCCAGAGTGGGGTGGGAATGGGGATTTTGCAGTATCCTTCCCCTGCCACGCCCACCAAGCCACACCATGCCCACCAAGCCACGCCCACAGAACCGGTAGTAAAAAAAATTGGATTTCACCACTGACTTACGACCATCACTTGTGACTGGAAACTACATCCTGATTGCGGTCGTAAGTTGAGGACTGCGTCAGAGAGTGATATGGTACAATGGTTAAAGTGCTGGATTAGAATTAGGTTGAAATCTGACTACTTGGGCCACTTTGGCTCAGTGGCTCCCTTTCAGCCCAGCTATTACACAGACTGGATGTTCTGCGAAGAAATTGGAGTCAGGAATGTTATATATTTGCTCTTGCAGGAAAAGTAAGATATAAATGGTGTTCTGAAAACCTTTGAAACCCCAACTCTTTCCCCACACCTTGATTTGGGGTTGCTGCTGAGCCTTCTGTAGGCCATTTGTTTGTTTTGGTTGTTTCCTTCTAAGTGTCTGTGATTGGTATTTTTTTATTCTTGCTCTTAAAATATAAGCTGCCCAGAATCATTTGCAGTTTGTTTGTTTATTCATGTCAAAAGCATCATGATTAAAATAAAGCGTACTATATGATACCAAATATAAAATACAAGATTGAAATGTGTACAAGTTAAATAGATGTTGCCCAGAAACTAGCAACACGCTTAATGGCCGATGCACACAGCCATTGAAATGAACGCTGTTGACATCTGACAGAATAGATTTAAGTTTATAAAAGCTTTTTGACACAATAAATTTCTTAGCTTTTATTAAAGGAGCAGACCTATGCTGGACTGAAATCCCTTAACATACAGACCTCCCTCTATTCTCTTAGGCATGCAAAAGTCCGACAGAAGAGTGAGCTGGATATTGTTGTTTTTGAAGATTTGTCTGGAGAAGTGAAATTTTCTAACAAACTGCCCTATCCTAACAATCTAAATAGGTAAGGAGTTATATGAAGATCAAAGAAATCAGTTCAATTCCCCTACCCCCTCGGCCTCTTCGGTAGGGATCTTCCTTCCCACTTTTGCTATTTCGTGCTTGTGTTCGTAGCGTTTTGGCCGATAGACTGGAGAAATGGCTACAGCTGATGCTGAAGTGGCACCCACGTCAGAGAGGTACTCATCCCACATATGGCACCAATGGCTGCTTCAAGGCTTTGGATGATATTCTGAATGTAAAGGTAAGTTCTGTCCAGGTGAAAGAAGTAGGAAGAGTAACATTCAGGAAGGTGTGCGATAACAGTACACACTGGAGCAGTTTTGGAAGTCTGAGTGACTTAATGTAGTTTATTGAGTTACTTTTGGCCTATTGTTTCGTAAATAGAAATGATGGATTTACACGTTGTGGAGCACTGATAGGATATAATGCAAAGTTACATAATATAATGCTCTCCGGGTGGTTTAGATCGCAAAACTTAACTCTGGGGTTATGGACATGGTAGTTCACAAATATCTACAATTGGGAAAGGAGATTTTTTTTTTTTTGATTTAAAAATGTCAGATACTGCTTAAGGTCTTAAGACAGTATAGTGTTGGAATATGTGTCCAAAATATATTTAACATGTTAAGCAGATAAAAAAATAGAACAAGGAAAGTGTTATTTTCATTTAATTGAGCCAGTTTTTTCTTTTTTTCTTTTTGTAAAGGATGTTTTTGACTCCTGATTATTGATGTGATTACAGGTAGTTCATTAGAATAGAATTAGAATCGAATAGAATTAGAATAGATTAGAATAGAATAGAATTAGAATAGAATTAGAATAGAATAGAATTAGAATAGAATTAGAATAGATAGAAGAGAATAGAATGTTTTATTGGCCAAGTGTGATTGGACACACAAGGAATTTGTCTTGGTGCATATGCTATTAGTGTACATAAAAGAAAAGATACGTTCATCAAGAATCATAATATACAACACTTAATGATAGTCCGGGTACAAATAAGCAAGCAAGAAGTAGATG